>BLKR01006043.1:0-66297 GCA_011170035.1 Teleogryllus occipitalis | reverse complement strand
TTGCTCAATGAATCAGGGAAACTAGACAAAAACCCGATCGAGATGGGGGTCATTGACCCGGAAGCTGAAGTACATTACTTGTTACAGGCATTAAGTCTTTTTTTAAAATTATACAATGCAAATATAAACTAATTCATTATACTATTTCATTGTTATGATAAAGTAAACATTTTTTTCTTTTTGACGATTAGTATAGTCTCTAATTGTATAGAAACAGTTCTGCAGCAGAAAAGATTTTACTTTTAACTTAAATTCGTGTACCAATTTTAATTGTTTAATTTCATCTGGCAATGCGTTGTAAAGTAACGTACATGTATTGTATGTGGATTTCTTGTAATGAGCTGTTGATACTGACACTTGATGAACATGATTTCTACGTCGATTGTTGTAACTATAAATATCAGTATTACATGAAAATATGTTCCCACCGTTAAGTAAGTCAGTTTTGACAAATACTACAGATTCGTAAATAAATAGGCAAGGCAATGGTAAGATTCCAATCTCAATGAAAAGAGGCTTGCAGGGATCACGTGGATGGCATTTTTTCATTATTCGGATAATTTTCTTTTGCAATCTAAATATCTGGGCACTAAAGGATGAGCTTCCCCAGAATATATCTCAGGCGGGAATGTACATTTGCAAAATACACGCAACGAGCTGCATGAAGGCTGACAGAATTAGAAAGAATTCTGAATACATAATATAATGAGCTTAATTTAGTGTTTAATTCTATTATATGTACATTCCATTTGAGGTTTGATTGAATTGAGGGACCTAGAAATTTTTTTACCTTGACGTCAGCTAATTGCATATTGTTTATTTTCAGTGGAGCGTACGATTGCCGATTTGAAACGCAAAATTGCATTGAGACAGTTTTTTCCTTCGTTAACTATTAATTTGTTATTACAAAACCAATTTGAAACTTATAGTGACAAAAACCAACTTGAAAATATAGTAATAAAAAGTATTTTACGTCTCTTAGTTTTTGTGTATCTCGAAACATTAGTAGCGACCCTTGTATCTTCCATAGTCCTATTTCTTTATTTTGAATGCCGCAAACATTCCATGTTTCTACATTTAGTACGTCCGTTATTCCCTTGTGTTTTAACCTTTTTTGTTTATTGTGGTTATCAGATCGGTCCTGCTTCTTTCTTGAGGCTTGTCAGTAGCAGAATACATCCCCTGGTCGCGGTACAGGCGCTGCGCAGGTTGCGTTTCGTAGGGGACTGCCTCCTTTCTGCCTCCGAACTTGCAGAATTTATTTAGGGGTTTTCTCCTAGATGGGTCACCTCACCTGAAGAGTCCCGTCTACCCCAGTGTGAATGGAATGTGCAGGATATCCTACGGAAGGGAAGCCTTCGAGTTGCTCGATCCACCTGTTGGTCCCGAGAGTAGGGAAGGAACAATGGGCGCGAAAATATGGATATATCAAAAGGTGAGGACAGAGGTAAACTGCTTCCATATAGCTACGAGAAAGCAGGCAAAACTAAGATGCTCCGTATGTATTGGAGCAAAGGACCGTTAATAGTGTAAAAGACCAAGAACTCTTACAAACAAAATAGAGATTTCATGTGTGCTAAAGAATAGTGGGAAGACAGTGTGTTCAAAACTATAATTTTTAATGTTAAGAGTGATCAGAAAACGTAAGCAGTTGACGAGATCAATACCACTTTCTTAATTTATTAGATGTTGAATGTGTACTGATGAACAGTGATGAACAATGTGTATTCTAAACTACGATGTCCCGCATGTATTAGTGCGAAGGAGCGTCAACAGGGTACAGGACTAAATAGAGGATTCAAGTGTGATGGTAAATAATGAAAAACCATGCGTGTACAAAGCAATAATTTTCTATATGTATTATTATGTGTGTGTAGTATTATGTGTGTATTCTATGTGTATTGGTGAACAGGGACTAAGAACAGTGGAAGAGATACAGAACACTTAACTAACTTTAATAAATGTCCGTAGTGTACCGGTAAAATTGAAGCACAGGCTACCAATCACACTCACCTGATGTTCCGTGCAGGTGATGTGAAACCTCCCTGCCCTAAGCAGGAGGCTTTTTCCCTACAAGGAATGTATGACTTGTAATGATAATAATAATAATAATAATAATAATAATAATAATAATAATAATAATAATAATAATAATAATAATAATAATAACAGCAACAACAACAACAACCTCGAGAGTGAGGTGAATGGAGCGGCATTGGGTAAGATGAAAGCAGCGGCAGCTGAATTATTTTGGAAATACATTCAATCTCGGGCGTTTGCGAGAGCATACACTGTTGCGGGATGGATGTTTATTAGATACGTAATTGTGATTATGCCAGTCGGTAAGACGTCCTTAACTTTATCCAACAACAAAATTTAATCAAAAACGATGCAGCGATTTTTTTGAAAATTTTGAAAATGTCCTAGGGACTTCATGTAAAGTACTGGCCAAAATTGTAGTATCGTTTTATTTACCGGACAATCATAGTACTGCTTCAAAAAAAAGATTATACAAGGCATAATTGAAAGAGAAAATAAACATTAAATAAACTAAAAAGTAATAATTCCAATCCCATTTGCTAGATAGAAAACATCCGGCAAACACGTTTTCGCCTAAAGCAACCATTCTTCGTGGTATTTCGACCGCTTTGCGCTTACCTTCCTCTCCACAGCTTGGACTTGGGCTCCTCTTTCTGGATTTGGGGAGGAAATGAAAGCGGAGTCGGAAGAAGCTACTCGTTCCCGAGTCTTCCCATACTTCGATTTTTCTATGGTGGCCGTCCGATTATATAAGGTTGTTACACCTCCTGCCTAATAAAATGAATCTTTTTAAATTAATTCGAAAACGTCGTTTTCAACGAGGCTCGTGGCCTCAGAAATGTGCTTACCACTGTTAAAAAAAGATTCAATTTATAAGACAGGGGGTGTAACAATGACCTAAAGTTATCTTCCACTACAGAAAAATCGAAGTATAGACTGATATATTTCCTCTTAGATATATCCTAGCTCACTTGAAAACAAAGACATTCCTACACAGGGATGACATCTGTTCTTCTTTTGTAGGACATGTTTTCCATTTTTAACATTGTCCTCCTGTCCTTCCTCCTTTTTTAAAATTACATGGAATGTCCTTCTTTTTGTTCTGTTGAACTGAAAATAATATTGACATAGTTTTGAAGTAATGAAATTAATGGAACTTCATGTCTTGAATAACTAACTTTTTATTCTATACATCCTGGACTATAAACAATATAAAATGTCCTCCTTTTCATTGAAATGTCCTCCTTTTCATTGAAATGTCCTCCTTTTTTTGGTAAAATGTTCTCCGCTCGAAAAAAATATTCTGGTAACACTGTTCCTACAGAGCCTAAAAAACAGGTATTTATTTTAGTTGACAGCCACGGCCGCCATCTTTCCTTCATTCTCAGTTGGAGACTACCCCCAGTCTCATCTATTTTTAAACCGATTCGGAGGTTTGCACGCCCACACGAAGACACTGACCAATCAGGTCACAGTCATTGTTGGGGGGGGGGCGGATTTTAATTAAATGTCATTTTCTTTATTTTCATTTTACAACAATGCTGTTTAGTGTAGAAATTAATTTTATGTTGTGACTAAATGAAATGATCCATTCTATAGATCATTTTTTGCATTTTTCTTCGATTTCGATCAATAAGTCATTTTTTACCTTTTTCTGTCATTTTTCCCTGATTTAATTGATTTTAATATCATTTTAATGGTACTTGCTTCAAATAATATTTACGAAATGCAACAAATGTTCTACACAGAATTCCTGAATAGCCTATTCGATTTCTTCACTCTGTAATTCTAATACCAGCCGTTGTGAATATGTAATTTCACGTTCCTCTGATGTCTATCATCGCCATTTCGGCCGATTCTGGGATTAATAAAGACAGAGATTATCTGGTAAAGAACAGTCTAAATCAAAAGTTTGCAAGCTAATTTCATTTGAACGAATGGAAGAAGCTATGGTTACATCAGTGACATATCAAGTAGCTTGAGTTGTTCATGCGAGCAAGTTTTCATCACATTTTTTATGTCATTTTCCTTCGCTTTTGTGGCGTCATAAAAACTTTTAAGAACATTTTATTAATCATTTTTGGCGATGTTGTAGGTCATCAAAATCCACCCCTTAATGATCATGAGCATGAAGTCACGTCGATGATGACTTATGCTGCGCGGAACATATTTCCGGCGTAAATGGACTCTCCACAGGGGTGACACAGCGGTGAATGTTAATTGCATTTGCGATCACGCCAAAACCACGGGGAGGGAGGGCTTTTGCGCATCGTATCCGACTTCAGCCAATGAGCTTCAGACACCAGTTTGCGTCACAATATTAGTAGGAATTTTAAATGCAGCCACATACCAAAATTATCACCTTGTTACAAGACATTGAAACAGATTTATGAAGCATTTCTTTTACATATTGCATCTTGTACACCTTGGTTGAGTTATTTTTGGTTGGTCACCGTTCAAAATTATTAGTTTAATCCACTTTCAAAATGTTTGTTAACTCTTCTCGCTCCCCATGCAACATGGCGGCCAGCGTCTGGTCTGGCTTTTCAAATGAAGTGTGCGTGCTATGGTCACGCGGTTCGTGACGCAAAATGGTGATGCACAGAACCAGCTAAAATCGGTGCACCGGAAGAACCCACCCATGTATTTCCACCCTGGGCCAAACTGCAGGGGATTATTTCATCATCTCACCGTGAGCGGTAGCTCAGTGCATTAACTGATGTCACTGCAGCGCCTCTGACCGAGAGGTCCAAGGTTCGAGTCCTGACGGCGGAAGAATTTTCGACACTAGCTTTTCAGCTAGGTCGAATTCAGTCGCTGTCTGGAGGAGAATTCTAGCGGCCGACTGCTCTGATCGGTAGTTTTCCGTGGTTTCTCCGATCAACACCAGGTAGTACCCTACCAAACGGGCCACGGACCGCGCGCGATCTGTCCTTCCTCTTCCTTGAGCTATCCTTTCCCCTTACACACACACTATCATGCACTACACTACCACATGTTGCGGGAGACTGTTCGGGAGCTTAGAGCTTGTCCTCGCTGGGGCGGTGCCTCGCTGGTGGGAGAGTCCTGATTAGGGGGAATCCCCAATAGCCAACGGTAGTTCGGCGCCGGATCTCGCCATCCAGCGGGGAAAGATCACCGCCATCTCTCGCGAAAAAAAATATTCACTACTCTAACGGGACTAATGATGAAAGCAGTTGACGTGCCCGGAAACACGAAAAAATCAATCAATCATTCATCATCTAGGGGGAAAATGACATCTTATTGGCGGAATACCAACATTACACAGCCAGCAATACGCCATAACAGCCTGGCAACACTGGCGTGCCCGTAGGAGCACGAGGCTTCTCAGACGGATACGCAGCTGGCATGGGCACATTTCGACGCAGGTGGTTCGCAATCACCTTCTTTGTAGTGCAGGAGTATTACGCGGAATTCGCACGCACCGGAGCGACCTTTTCGTGCGGGCTGCTCGTTCACGTTCGCTCAGGGTTCTCTGCGAATCGCGACCGGTTCAAGCAGCGCCCAAGTCTAGTCCAATGCGTAACATAAGCACATGATAATCATGCACTTTTATTTAATTAATTCAAACTCACGTGTGCTCATGATCTCATCGTTCCCCAGTTGTATGAAGGGACTTTTCACATAATGGATCTCTGACGTGTATTGTACTATTTCTTCTTTTGTCCTGTTTCTTAAATAAATTTGAAAGAAAATTATGATTGGAAAATAAATAGCCTCTGAAAAATAAATATAGAATTGATAATTAATAACATATACATTCACTGTAAGTTTAAACGATAATTTCATTGATAGAATCTAATGAAAACAGATTCAAAGTCCGATTGAACCAAAAACAATATTTATTGACAAAAAATGAAAACTAAACACATTATTGTACTTTAACATCTTGTATCTTCGTATTCCTCCAATGATAATGAAATTAAAATGGAATGAGTAAAAAATAATTGAATTCCGTAATGCAATACCTTGAAAAAAACAACCAAAAATAATTAGATTGACCAAACAATTACATGAATGAAACACCCTAAAAAATCATTATAATTAGTTTGTTTAACAACTTCACGTTCTTTTCAACGTTAATTTAAAAAAATTTAAATAGATCATCGAATTTTTTATTGAAAAACCTTGTTCACAGTATTTAAATGTCTTGAATTTCGTTCACATTGTGTTATACCTTCTTTTTACTCCTTCATGTACTTTCAGCCTCCTTTTATTGCCTTGAACTTCACCAATTTGTGTAGGGATACTATATTTCCAACACCATGAAAATCCGTACAATGTTTCCTATACATTTATCTCCTCCTCTTAGAACTTTGGCCATGGCTAATAATTAGTTTGGTGTAGGTTCTCATCGTATACCAAAATGAATTCATTGAGTGAATCTTCTTTCTCAATAATTTCTATACAGTCTAGGATAACAGGGCTACCAGAATTTTTTTTTCCAGCGGAGGACAATTTATCAAAAAGATGACATTTTAATGAAAAGTAGAACATTTTATATTTTTATACTCCACGATGTATAAACAATGTACTCAACAATTTTAAACCATTAATAGTTTTTAAAAATCGTGCGGACTCGTATTAGATGCGTCATTAATATGTTGCGTCGTTGTTGACGCAACGCGTCTCTTAACGCTTATTGCTCGTTGAGCGCTTTTGTTGGAGTAATCCTCCGTTACTAAGTAATTACTATCATTACTGTTATTGAGTAATTACTATACTAGTCGAGTCTCGTCACGTCGCAGCCAGTGCCTTTTATCCCTTCGGCCAGGGGCTCGATGCCGTTAGATTCCGGGGTTCCTAGCCGGTCACCCAACCAGCAACCCGCGAGTCTCGAATTCGCTTAACCTTCGTGACTTCACGGAGCGTAGTAAATAAATTCGGCTAGCGCCATCGGCCACCTTTCATTAAAAGCATTAGCGGCCACCTTTCATTAAAAATGAAGCCTCTGACAGGATAACTTCGCCCCCGCACTCACCTTCGTTATCCACCAAACAATAATCATAAATAAGTTTTACAGCAAAATAAGCCTACTGATGTATTTTTATTGGCCATTTTTTGAATAAAATGTACATATTCAAGACATAAAGTCCCTTTAATAAATTAAAGCACTTTAAATGTCATCCAAAAGGAAGACTGATGGCAACCCTGAAGATAACTAAATAGTGTTCGCTCAATTACACAGAATCGTGAGAAAGAGTGCAGAAAGGCGATTGCTCGAAATATTTTCTTTTATATTTGTGTTCAATTTAATTTTTTGAATGCAACATTATAGATTTTCATTTGAAATAGACGAGAGAAAGAAAATGATATAACATCGTAACTTCTGAAGAGTAATTTTGCACAGAAAGATATCTATAAATTCACTCTTAATATAATAAATATCTATAGCGTATAAAATTGTAATATTTAAAAAATGAGTTAAGATAATATATTTACAAAATACTCGGTTTTTATTAATTACCTCAATTATGATAACTTATCAACCTTATAACGCTATTGCATATTGTTGAGATATTGCACAAAATTCTTCAATCATCGCCAATAATTCCTCAAATTTTATCAATTATTGTGGATGACCATAGTTGGAGGGACGACATCCAAGCTTTAGTCATGGCGTCATGAGAAGATTATGGAGCCTAGACATGTATCTTTATTCACACAGTGACGTCTAAGAATTTGTTTGATTATAAACGAATGATGCAATATGCCTAATTTGTCTGAAATAAACATGCAAAATAGGTGTGTGAAAATAGAGTTTTTTTGATGTTCCTACGACAGTATAAAATACTGTCTAATTTTCTCCCCTCAATAATCGGTCAACCAAAAAAATAAAATTTCGGAATGCCCACCATCGCCAATAATGGAAGGGGTCTGGGGAGCATAGTGCTAAACCACATGTCTATAATTTGTTAGTCCGAGAAGAAACAAAGTTTTTGTTTCAATGAGTAGTGATTTATTTTACACTTCGGGCTGCTTTCTACACACATGCTGTAGTTTAATAAACCCCTTTGATTAGCATTTCGATCATAACGTGTGTTTTTATGAGGCATTCGAAGATTTTTGGTTTGGATTTATGAAATGAGTGTTAACATTCCTTCAATTTTAAATAGATTTATGTTTTTATTTAATACTGAATTTGAACTTCGTGGAAAGTAACTTCGTGGAAAATGTTGGGTGAATTCTCATTCAACATATCCATTTGTTAATTTTGACAAACTGTGATAAAAAAACGAGAACTCGTGAAAAAAATGCACCTGAAGAAGAATTCGAATATGTAGGATTGAAAAAACTAAGAAGAATTAACTGTATGTTAATAATTGTTTCATATACACTTGGATTTTTCTTACGAGGCATCTGTGGGTAGTATCTCCAAGATGAAATATGGCACGGCTTTTCGTGTCTTTCTCGGTCGTGCCACTAGAGTCGCTTGATCTGAAGCACTGCTTGATACGGACGCGCTCATGCGACATCTTGCAGCAGGACCGAGACAGACGCAAAAAGCGGAGCCATATTCCATCTTGGAGATACTACCCTCAGATGCCACGTTAGAAAATTCCTTGGCGCTTGATCTGCCATTAGAGTCGCTTGATCTTGATACGGACGCGATCATGCGACATTTTGCGGCAGGACAGAGACAGACGCAAAAAGCGGAGCCATATTCCATCTTGGAGATACTACCCTCAGATGCCACGTTAGAAAATTCCTTGTCGCTTGATCTGCCATTAGAGTCGCTTGATCTTGATACGGACGCGATCATACGACATTTTGCGGCAGGACCGAGACAGACGCAAAAGCGGAGCCATATTCCATCTTGGAGATACTACCCTCAGATGCCACGTTAGAAAAAAAAACAAGTGTAACTCACCCTTTCAATTGTTTCGGAAAATCGGCGCTCTACGGCAGTTACATAAAACGCACTCTCTTCATGCGTATCGCCCTGTCACTCCGGGAAGAGCCTTCGGAAAGGGGCTTCTTGCGGCATGTGAGCGAGCGCGTGGGGGGTGAGGACAAGGCCGAGGATGAGGATGAGGTCGAGGTCGAGGGAGCCCGTGAAGCTCCGTCGGGCTGTTCGCCGTCACTCGTCGCCATGCTTGCCTACGCGCGCTGTCTCCTGTTCGGTCTGGGGGTGGTGTACGGGATGGTGCTCGCTCCTCTGGCCGCCCAGGCGGCCGCGGCCAGCACCTCGCAACGTGAGTATTGCTCGCTATTTCTTGATACACGAGCTCCCTAGTCATTACCCAGCACTGAATAGCATGGTCCGGTCAGATACTTAGGTTCGACATGAACTGTCACGTACCAATTTACAATGCTGGCAACAACCGCCTCGTACTTTAAAAACAAACGTAGTATTTCTCTTGGCACTCTTTGGTGCGTTAAGTTCATGCCCACGGTTGGTACGCCCTTTTAAGCCGTGACGTAGCCAGAGCCCTCCTCTTCCCGCACCCCCGCTGTGAAATATCAAGAAAACTTGCGCATGTAGTACAGTTCTCAGTGTTTGATGTAAGGTTATAATTGTTTTTTTCAAACGTGGCGTCGGAGAGCAGTATCTCCAAGATGGAATAAGGCACCACATTTTGTGTATTTCTCAGTCCTGCCGCAAGATGTCGCATGATCGCGACCGTATCAACCATTGATGCAGATCAAGCGAGTCTAGCGGCACGACCGAGAAAGACGCGAAAAGCCGTGACATATTCCATCGTGGAGATACTATCCTCAGATACCTCGTTAGAAAAACTGAAGTATAACACTCGAATCATATCTGCTTTCTACTTTCGCGGTACCGCTAACACAATAGAGAAAAAGTGATGTAATGCGCGAAAAAATGGCGAATTTTCGGCAGAAAAGCTTTCATTACAGGGTCCTTGTGACGAAAAAGTGGATAAATCCAGTTGCTAAATTTAGAAAAAAAAATCCTCTAACACGTGGTGTAGCCAAAACCCATGTTTTGTGGGTCCTTGACACCGAGAAATCGAATGACGGCGAAACGTCTATCTGTCTGTGAACAACGCTATTGCGGCTGAAGCGTTCAGACGATTTTCTGCAATATTGATATTCCCCAATCAATCTGGCTGATATCGCGTCTCTCTATTTTGCAGGATACTTTTCATGAAGCCCCTGGGACATTTTAAAATATTCAGGAAAATTGCTCCATCTTTTTTTATTAAATTTTATTGGATAGTTGGATTGGAAGAGTGCAGGTCTCTTTTTCGTTGAAAACTCTGAATTTTTGGGAAATTGCAAAATTCAAAAAAATATTCAGTCTTCTTAAAACTACAATTTTGAAGATAGAGATTTTTCCCTTAATGAAATCTGTTTCTCAAAACTATTTTTTGGAATAAGGTCAGGTACAATTTTTCGTAAATTTGAGTACTTTTCGCGTAATTTTGTATGAACCTACGGGCGAGAAAGTACGTGCTGTTTTAGCGGCACTAGTTTCTATAAGTACTCTACCTACGGTTCTTCTAGACCTCCCCCCCCTTCTGATCTCTAATAACAACTGGAAGTGGTAAACACGAATATATACAGCAATGTACTAAGTATATATTGAAACGGTTTCTTTAATTCCAGTTATAATCGCAACTGAAACTTGTAATCATAAACAAAATGTTGATATTTATATTGCCCTTCTTTGCTACACGATGGGCAGTCAATTGCTACGGTTCCGTATTTCTCTAATGTAATTTAATTCGTCAATAATAATAATAATAATAATAATAATAATAATAATAATAATAATAACACACAAGAATTATTTCTACCAATCTGTAACTTGTAATTATTTTTAATCATAAAACTTTTCATAGGGAATTTTATTAACCGCTCAATAGATTTGTTTGGGCGTGGCCCAAAGCTCCTCTTGTACAAGAAATGGGATGCCTTCCAGTGATTGTTGGGAATAGGATACGTGAATTATTGTTCTTTCGCTCCCGATCGAATAAAACATCAAAATTTTCAAAAATTAGTTGTTGTTGCCGCAAGTGTCGGTGCAACCTTGTTTATTTGCAATGAAAACTTCACTTCACTGCCGCCTCTCCTGGCTAATGCACAACATATATCACAAACAACGCATGAACATAGACAAAAACACAAATACTGTATCCTCAGCACAAAATATTTACACATACATTCACACATAACAAATATCAAAAGTCATTCATACTAGCACGCATTACTTTCCCCTTTTTTGTGTCTGAAACTTTAAATATTTCCTCACGCTGCAATTCACATCTAGACCTTTTTATAATTTCAATTTAATGAAAATAATTTCAAATCGTCACTTTCCTTTTGTTGATCGCTATGGCTGCCTTCAATATCTCCACTCACACGTCCAGAATTACCACAACTATTCGTGTCCATTTGTTGGTAAAACTGCAACAATCTGTAGCAATTCTAATACCACATTTTCATATCTCAACATGGCTTCCTTCTGCCATCTTCTACCAAGTCCACAAGCATTATTTTCGTTTCCCCTGCCTTCACTGAAGTTTTAGAAAACAACTGGCGTCTTTTTCATTTGTCACTTGTATGTTATTCATAAAATTGCATTTTCTAACTAAATTTTCTTTGTAGCTGATTATCTTCCATACGTAAATTAACTATTTATTCTGGTTATTCACTTATGTTTTAATGTCTTTTCACTGTCAGTTTTTTGGATTTAACATGTTTACTTACACAGGTTCTCGGGACGCATGATCATTTATCTTGTAACGAAAAAGTTATAGTTTATTTTGAATTGCTTGGAAACCTAAAATTTATTTTATTTATTTCTTTACTCTGGTCTGATTGTAATTAAACAGTTCGACAGCTCCGGCGCACGAAATAAATAAATACCCCTCCCAAACCCGTCACTTCTGTGTCTGTATGTGACCGTGTCTTCATAAACATGTCGAATTTAGTTTCTATTAAAAATGATTAAATTGTTATCTTTGACGAGTCCGTCTGAACCGTCACAATATAATTGATTTTATTTAAGGATACCTTTCATAAGTTAATTTCAATAACAGAATAAATATTATTTATTCAAATTAAATATTTCAACAGCCGACCTAGATGACCGAGGCGGCTAAGAGCGGGTACCGGCTCAACGCTTCGGTCCAAAGGATTGCGGGATCGAGTCCCGCCTTGGGCATGGTTGTTTCTCTCTTCTTTCTTATGTATTGCTATTGCGGAGGGCTTCGCGGTCTGTTGGCCCCAGATCAGAGGAGCCCGCAAGTGTGTTGATGTCTAGCGTGTGTTCGAATATGCGTCCTGTTGGGATGTAAAGGGTAAACGACTACTGGCTGGAAAAAGATCTAGGAAAAAAAGTCATGTAAAAATAACTTTCACCGTACGTAGCCTCCACTGCCGTTACATAATGCTTCAGAAATATTTATGAGTTTGCGTAAGTTACTTCCTGATAAATCAAATATTGACGGTATCAGATAATCATTAAAACTAATAAAATCGTATCACAGCATTTTACACTGCGTCTTCCCCAAATCTTCCAATAGATATATTTATGCATATAATTAATAACTATATATATATATATATATATATATATATATATATATATATATATATATGTAAAAGCTTCCCCAATTCATCTCTGGATTCACCCCAGTAATACCTTTGGTCAAAGATTAATAACTCTCTAATAAAATTTAGAAAATGGTATGTGAAAATGGTTGCTTAAATAAGTGCACGAAGGCACATTAAGAAGACTTGAAATTACCCTGCAAATATTCAGAAAAATATTAACAAAGTAATTATGGTGGGCAAAAGACCCCAGATATGGTACAAGGTTAGGGGTTGTTGAGAAGGTTGATACCATTTATTAGCATAACAGTGTTCGGACAAAAGAGTGAAGGTCAAACAAGTTTAAAGGAAATACTCAAGTGCACCAATTAGTAAATGTCATCTTTTTGTTTAAAAGTATAGGACTGAAAACTTCAATCTCTGAAATTATGGAGGACTTACGTACTCGTGTACTCTAAGACCAAAATAAAGATTTTCTCCCTTAAACTGGGGGACAGTTATAGTACCCATTTTTACTTACATTCTTTTAAACCAAGTGATTCAAGAGAAACCACTGTCTCTTGGATTCAGTTTATTCTCTTGCAAGTACTTTTGTAGAGTAAAAAATATTTCAGACCAATGAAATACAGGCAGACATGCAATAAAGTTTCCTATATTTGATAGAAATTCTATTTATTTGTTTAAAAGTATGTAATAATTACGGATTATTTACTGCCTACGTACTAAATTTTGTATTATTTATTTTTTCATTAATCACTAGTTTAGGAAACTTGGAATTTCTCGTGCATTTATTTATCGCAATCATGTATTTCTCTGCCCCACATGGCGTTGTCCGAATTTTGCGTAAAGATGCTTCACACTATCATCAATAACAGCACTTTCTTCGCATGTTGGATAAAAAAAAGAGGTATAAATGAATTTACAATTTTGTTGAAGATATGTTTGAATCTGTTAATATCACACTGAAGTGCCCTGCCCTCCGATACTCATTTTTCACAATCTATTAGACAGGAGTCAAGTTTCTGCCCTGCTTCCCTACTTTCATTTATTCTAGTGTATCCCCCCCTCCAAACGGTCTTGCCCCGCATATCCCAGCCTTACCTTTCCTTACCCTGCCCCCCCACAAAAACGCCCTTTCTACTTCACTTGCTTTCTAACTATCATAATTAAGACATTTCAAAGGGATGTGGAACGCCCTATCCTAGCAATGTTAAATGTTTCCGTCTAAACTGAATCTATGAAAGTTAGGTGTATGAAAATTTTACAGGTTGCAGAAATGTCACGCATAATTACACAGAAACAGTGGGTTTTGAAAAATATTTTCTATTTTTGTAGATAAAAATATTTTCTCATAATGCAATTTTTACCACGTTTTCTAGTAAATAAATAGTTTTCTGTAGAATAAATAATAATACTAAGGAAATTAGAAAAAAAGTTTCTTCAAATGTTGAAGTTCTTTATTAACAACTCCTGTAAATTTCAATAAGCTGAGAAAGGGACAATTTAGTATCAAAAATACCAACTTTCGGGAAATAGGCTTTAAATAAGCAACCCTCAGAAGAAGGTTGCTTATTTAACTTGCTCTATAACTTGCCTCATCAGAATAATAATTTTCCAATAACTACTTCCGTTTGAGACTTTTTTGTTGGTTAGCTTCACAACATACGTTCTGCGTGTCTAAGTCTTTCAGTCTTTATGTGCTGCATTATGTAACAATATCTAAAAGTAATGGAACTAGCACCTAAGTCTAATGAAAAGAGGACTTTATATATAAATAATTTTAAAAAATACTTGCATACTACGGTTTTTACAGAACTGCCTCTCAAGGCCACTTGAGTCCCGTCACCATGGTGGCATTGTGGCACGGTTCTTCGCGTCTTTCTCGGTCGTGCCGCTAGAGTCACTTCATTTGCAGAAATACTTGATACGGTCGCGAACATGCAACATTTAGCGGAACGACAGAGAAAGACGCGAAAAACTGTGCCATAATGCCACCGTGGAGATGGGCCTTGAGTGGCGTTCATTGGCAGCTCTGTAAAAATCGCAGTATGAGAATGAAATCAACATATTTCAAACGCCTATTTAAAGAGAATTTGAATTATGGAGATTTATGAAAAAAAATATTACCAAAAACTATTTTTTGAGTCCCAAATCATTCCATTTCCCCTTAAGAGTAAAAGAAAATGCATTTACTCACGTCTTTGCTTTTGTGAAGTTTTACCAAAAACAAGAAACCACACTTCTCTACGAAAAACATCCAATCGGACTCAATTTTAGTATCAACATACGTGTTTACTTGTTCTTCATACATGCATTATTTCATTAATTGCAGATCACTTGTACAAATAATACATTTATTATTATAAGCCTTTAAAATCAACTTATCCCGTAATTTTGTAGTTTCAATGTTCTACTTCAGCAAGAAAGGCTATAAAAATTTAAGCAATGTTTTTCTAAAAGTTTATTACATTATCTTGATCAAGTTGTAATCTGATATTATGTAAAGTACATAGATGTATAAAGAAAGAAGGTTAATGGTATAAATCATTTTATTATTTAGATACCTAATAACTATATAATCTAAAACAGCGTTTTGGAAGAACTATAATCAGACTACAAGGTGTGGTCTCAACATTTTTTTTACATTCCTATGTTAGTGCATCCGATACGTCATTTTACCTCGCAAAAGATGAGGTATATGTTATTATTATATATTGTTATTATGAAGAAAATCCTAAGTTTTCCACCTCGAAATACGCCGGGAAAAGTTTTAGTAGCCAAAAAATCAAGAAATTTTCGGGCGTTTTGTGGTTTTTAATACCCTTTGAAGGGTTAATCTTAGAGCAAAAATGGTTACGTAGTACAATTGCAAAGATAAAAAATTCTCCAGAAGTTTATATTATTTTTCATAATCAAATAGTAAAAGAACTATGAGTATATTAAAGTTACTGTACGTGTAAATTGAATTTAATCTACGTACATGATAATTACTTTAATGTTCTTCACATTAAAAGTAATGCATAAATTTCTAAAAGTGTCCTATTACTGGGGATTAAATGAGCTTTTGTTTTGACTAGCCTATCTCAAAACAGAAAAAGAAAATTCAGAAGAAGAAGAAGAGTGTCTTATGAGCTTGGAAAACACACTGTTCTCAATGTTTCTGGTTGGTTACAACACGGTGTTTCTTCCTACCCTTTTATTTATAAAGTTTGGATAAATTCTTTGGTGAAGAGGATGGGTAAATCATCTTCCCATATCTGAGGGATTTTGAAAGAGGCTTAGTTTTCAGAGGGTAGTGCAATTTTCGTGGTGAAAAACAAATCTTCAGATTTTTATTAATGGAATGAAGAGATTTTTGTGTATATTTCAAAAACCTGATTGTAGCATGTCACTTAATTACACGTTCTACACACCCATTTAGAATTCTTCCCTGATAAGCTCGGTAGCGTGAGTGATGAACAGGGTTTTCACCACGACATTAGAACAAAGGAGCAAAGCTACCAGGGTTTATGGAATGACTTCATGATGGCAGAATTCTCCTGAATGTGATACAAAACAGATTCCGAAGCAATTCTCAAGAGACCTGGTAGTTCATCACATTTCTGCGTAAGCTTGACTAACACTATTTATAAGGAAATTGAATATGGTTGACTTTGTTAAAAAATGTAACTTTAGAAAAATATGCTTGTATTTCTGATGATTACAAAAAGTTTCATTTTGTAGATCTGTGAAATTATTGTAGCTAAAGACAGTCATTATAATTGGATTCAACAAGTAATATGCATTTCTAACGAGGCTTTAATCGTGGAAGAAGCCTTATTGATGTTTGGAGAATTGTTGTAATTATTTCTCTAAAGACATCAAAAATATTAAGAAACTACAATTTGTTCACATTATTAACTGCGTTGTTAACCATTAACTGACAAAAAGCTTCATTATATAATTCTTTTTTTTTATTTCACACAATGTAAAACGTTTCAAGTAATGAAGTTTTAAAGTACGATTAAGGCAACTCATTAGCAGGCAACACATCCAGCAAAGCCTTAATCCAAACTTCTTGCTTTCATTGAGCTAACCACTTTCGAAAGGGAAAACAAAAAACACTGGTCTTACTGACGATATGACGGCAAGTAAAAACTATACACATTTATCTTTCATGAGGCAATTTAACGTTCTCGAGTTTAGAATCACATACTCAACAGCAATGCATTTGGTATGATCCACTCATCATGAAGTAAGAAATTGTCTGCTGGTAGATATTATTTTATTTGCATAATCTGTGAACGGATTTCTACAATTATGTGAGTTGCTGTTTTAACGACTCTTAGAAGCTCGTCCGCGGCATTACATTTAATAGTAAATGATATCCTCTATCGAGGGGTTATCATATTTCCATGTGTTTTGGGCCCTTGAAACCTCAATCTGCCCGTCTGTATTTCTGTGATCAATGCTAGCTCCGCTAAACCGTTCAGCCGATTTTCTCCAAAATTGATATTCTTCGATCGTCTTAAATTTAATGCCACTCAAGGCTCTTTGAAACAGATATTTTTGTTTTTGCGGGTACTATTTCACATTTTCAAAATTTTCTCAAAAATAGCTCCAAGTTTTTCTTGATTAAATATTGCCGTCGGTGTAAGGGCATTTAGAGTGGGACTGATCTCATTTTAATTGAAATCCATTATTTTTCAAAAATTACGTAAGTTCAAACATTCTTTCGGCGTCTTCCTAGAGCTACAATTATTTTGAGTGGAAGTGAGTGAAAGTGTCTGTCTGTCTATTTGTCTGTTCGTCTGTCTGGTGTATGTGAACAACACTAGCGCCTAAACTATGCATATAACTTTTTCCAAGTTAAATAAACTCCTGTCGATCTAGCCTGAGTCGAAGCTCTGCGATTTTGAAAAACGTTCTTTAATTTTTGGGGGTACTTTACATAAAGCCCCTGGAACATTTTCAAAATTTTCTCAAAAATGAGTCCATATTGTTTCTTTAAATTTCTTGTAAGAATAGAGTGAAATACAGTTATAAAGGTGGCATAGGTGTGTTTTCTACTGTTAACACTGAATTTTCTATCATTGCAAAAGTTTTAATTTTAAGTCTTCCTACAACTACAAAATTGAAGATAGTTTTTTTCTTCACATGAAATTTATTGTCCGTAATTACTTATTTCATTAAAGTCATGTACATTTTTTGGAACTTTTGTTAGTGCTCAAGCAATATTGCGTGTAATTTTAAAAAATATCGAAAACAAAATTTTATCGGAAACGGAGCAAATTTTTTTCTTTAAACTTTTGGTAGGGATAACGTTGAATTCATTCTATAAGATAACATATACTTCATATTGATCTATTCTTTTGTTTTTTTTCAAAAATTACAAAAATGTAATTGTTTTGACTTGTCTCTCACGTTGTTGATATTTACACTAATGGCGATTTGTTAACATTATTGTATTTACGGGTATATGCATTTTAAATAATGTCATATAAAGGTTCTCGAAAACCCAATAGTTTCCTGTGAAAATGGGTTTAAAATTCCACATTTTCAAAATCGCTCAAACGCCATTTTCACAAAAATGGCTCCAAATTGTTTCTTCAAACTTTTAGTACGAATAGTGCTTAATGTACTGTTTAAGATGACGTGAAATTAATTTTGGTGTATACTTTTGTTATTTCAACAATTACACAAATGTAATTTTTGTGAAACATCTCTCATGCCCCGTATAGTATGCACATTTGCAGCAATTTGTAAACACTATTACTTTTGTGAGTTAACGTGCTTCAAATGACTTTTAGTGAAGGATTTCGAAAACACAAAAAAGTTTCTGTGAAAATGGGTTACATATTTCGTATTTATAGTAAAGTTTAAACGCCATTTCTTAAAAACGGCCCCCATTTTTCAATAAAAATTGTCATGTAGAACGAGGTTTTGCTCTTCTTTAGTATTATTAAAGTGATATACAGGTTATACTATTAGGAAACTGAAAAAGTGAGAAAATGTCAAAAAAGTGTACTTTGGGCGGCGATAGATAGCAGGTGGCAAGAGGATGGGGCAACACCGTTAAGCGAGACCACACCAAAGAAATCAGAGAACCATTACGAGAAAGTCTGTGTCAATCTATAGCACCACTAGATAAATTTATTGACACACGGTACTTCTTGAATGGCTCTAGCGAACCAGCTTCCCGTGCTGTGGTCCCGGGTTCGATTCCCGGTCGAGGGAAAAATAGAGTTGTAGCTTTTCTTTTAAAATCGTCCCAGTCTATGTAGCTGTGTGACGAAGAAAAGCTCAAACAGCCGGATCTTGCCAGTTACGGTGAAGAGAATACGTCATGTTCGCCTCATGTCGCTCTTACCACAAGCACGGAACTTTAACTGGGCATAGGCATGGGAGACTTCTGTATCTGGCCAGCGAAGTCGGACTGCTGGCCCAACGACGCCAAATACATACATGATATACGATTGTACAAGTACATCGTTTGTTGTTCTAGAGCATTATGGGTTTGGAAAACAATTTGTGGGTTTGATGCTGCAGCTCTCTAGTGATTTGTTATTCTTATTTAAAGTGGAGGGCTGCAATTTCCCACATTAGGCAACGAGCAATAAAATGTGTATTTATCGCATGAGGTTGTTATTCAGTAACTTAGCATTGAAATGCTGTTGCTCAATGAATTATAATAGCTTAGAACAGGCATTCCCAACCTTTTTCTTTCATCAACCCCTTCTAAGAAAATTGTTTGTTTCATTGACCCCCTAACGTGTTCTATCTAATATACAGTATCCATTATCAAAATCAAAGAATTGCATATAAATGCCTTTCATATTACAATTTTGTGCACCAAATAACTCGATTTTCATCAAAAACGCTTCCGCTTTGAGGCACCTGACTTTGTAATCTTCATTGTAATGCAAATGTTACAAAAACTGAGTGTTTTTATTAAGATCTGTGTATAACATTTCGCTAGTGTATATTTCGGAGAGTACTTTCTTGCGTGACCGAGTGCCGTGAATGCATAGTTATAATTTCTTGAGTTTTTTAAGCTCATCAATCTCAAATTATGATTTGCATATTACAAACATAACAATCTTGTTGGGCAGCAATACATTAGTAAAACATACTCAGTCCAGGAAACGAATTAGCAGAGATAGAGACGAGGGGAACAAAAAATACACTATGCTCATGCTCGAAAGTTACAATTCTTCTCGCCGACGGATGTGTTTAAATTTACGATGAGACTTCAAGTTAAAGAAAATCGGGTAACTAGACCCCTGTACAATTTTCTATATAATTTCCTATCTCTAAACGCTTTCAAAATCATTATCATTGTCACTAACATCAAGAAAGGAATTTTTTCTATGGAGTTTATCCAGCCGACCGCCGGTTACCCTGTGCCGTCCCGATGGGACGCGTATTTGATCACACGCTAACACACATGCGGGCTCCTCTGATCTGGGGTCATCAGAATGCGAGGCCTTCCGCGACAATACATACATGAGAGACAACTGGCAAACAACCATGCCCAAGGCGGAACTCGAACCCGCAACCCCTTGGACCCAAGAACTAAGTCGGTACACGTTTAGTCACCTCGGACATCCAGGTCGACAATAGGTACTTTTAGACTCTGTGATTGCGTAGGTATTTTAGGTATCATAAATTTCCTTCCTTTTGTATCGTAAAATTCTGGAATATGTTAATATATTAATTTACAATGTCTACGTCAACATACTAATTTATACATATACTTACAAGTTCTAGACGCAGCCATATAAGGCTGCGCGTTACAGATTGTGTAGACCGCTGCTAATGAGAGTGGTGTCTGTTGCAGTGGACAAGTTCTTCAAAGTATGCAGCCGCAGTGACCCCAAACTTGAGGAGTGTGTCATTGAGTCCCTCAACGCAGCAAAAGGCAATATGGCGAAAGGTAAGTGCCTCCTCTCTAGCCAAAAGCTGGAATTCTGATAGTTATCAATAGACATCGGGCAATAGGCAGCGGTTAGGCAAATGTTTATTTTATTCTAGCGAACTTATTTAAAGACATACATGTGCATGAATGATGACATATGAACAAATGATGACATATGACGAAGTTTTATACTGCTTCTTTTTGCAGTTTGTGGCATAAATACCTTTTTTTGAATTATTGAACTTTTTGGCCTTTTACGTGTTATTTCTATTTACAATGCTAAGATATCAGGAATTCGGCCATGGTCCAACGTGACCATTCATTACAAAACCTTCAATTCACGTCCTTATGTCGTAAAATACGAAAGAATTCCTAAAAGTATATGAACATATTTTCTCCATTTCGTTATTTCGTAAATACACGTCCTGAAAACATGGGCGATTGACAATACATCGAGGGCACCAACATTTTAAGTAGAAATAAATGTAAAAGCCCGGAAGGTTTCAGTGTTGCAAAAGTTCGACTTTGAAAATATGTGCCAGTCACATCAGTAGATGTTAAGAGATCCTTCTCCACATTCAAACTGATTTTGTCTCCCAATCGTCGCAATTTTGAAATTGTGATCCATGAAAAGTTATTGGTAATATATTGCAAAGCAAACTATTTAGAATAAAATGTAAAAGAGATATAAGTACCTAAATTTTGTTTTACATTAAAATGTGCGTACTTGTTTTGTGCATTTAAGTTTTCAAAATAATATAGACAAAATTTTTCAGACAATTTTTCATTTCATGGTGTATGACAGTCCCTTTTTTCCCTTATTCTTGACATTTTCAATGCCTTTTTAGGCACCTATAAGACGATATTGTAATACCTTAACACCCGATGTCTAGTCATCAACGCCCTTAGACCGATGTAGAACAAATAAGGGACGCGATTCAATTATTTAATCCAAGGTTTAAAACAAAGACCAATATTTGTGATATCGACTGTATGTCGTTCTGTCCTTTTTGTAACGTCATCTTTTTATCATAACCATTCAAATAAATAAGAAATATCTTTAAAAGCTGTTCTTTAAGGGCATGCATAGCGCGATAAAATTTCAATATTTGGCACTGGTACTAAAAGTGTGATGATGTTCAAATGTTGTGTAAAATCTGTGAAAGCAGCAAAGAAAGCAAAATACTTTCATTTGAATTCATCAGTTTTTTGTTTACCTTGTATCATTAAGTAATGTATATACTTGAATAAAAATAAATCGAAAGTTAGTAAGGCTATCTAAAAAATCGGTGTATGACACACTCAGTAAAAGTGACTTTATTTTGCTCGTAGGGTTGCGCCATTCGACCTGACGGCCTCGTGTCGCAGTCTTTTCTACTCGTAAAATGGAATGTCACTTTTATCACTCGTACCATAAAAACTAGTCAGTGATCAGGAAGATTCATACATCATATTCACAATTTTTCTTTTTATGGTGCATGATAGCGCCATTTCTCCTCATTCTTGACATTTTCAATGCCTTTTTAGGCGCCAATAAGACGATTTTGTAGTACCTTAACATCCGATGTCTAGTCGTCAACGCCCTTAGGTCAATGTAGAACAAATAAGGGACTCGTGATTTTTTCGAGATTTTTCGAGACTCCTTTGTTTCGATTGTTCTTAACAGACATTGTTTTCATAAATTTAACAGACGCCGATCGTTAAGAGCGGCTTTTCGTTCCTCTGCTTACTCGTGTAATGTTGATACAACAGGTAACAGAATTATGGAAACATTTATACAGGCATCACAAAGATTCACAACTTACCAGCTCAGCCGTAAATTGCCCTTCTCTCCACGACAAAAAGAGTAAGATTTATTTTATTTATTTACTTATTTTAGGTCACTTTTCAACTACTAAGATCATAGAGAGAGCTCATTAGAGGTCTTTGGCAGACCTCTAATGAGCTCTTTTGTTTGTAGTTAAGAACCACGTCTGGCAACGTAGACAGGAAAACTGCATTAATAGAAATAATGCATGTATATTCAGCTTCCTTTCTGAGTTTTCTGTTCAGAGATCTGTTCCAGAGAATAAATTTTAGTTTCCAGAAGGATTTCCGTGCTAAGCAATTCGTCTCTTAATTTAATTATACATTTTATTTTTTAGGGTAACGAGTTCGCCAAGGTACACATAATATTCTACTTGCTCTAACTCGGTTCCATGGATGATAATTTTGTCAGCTGGTCAGTTGGACATTCATTTGGTTTAGTTGTAGTTCATCGTTAGTACTTAGGAACTTGTAAATAAATAAATTAAATTAAATTAAATTAAATTAAATTAAATTAAATTAAATTAAATTAAAATAAATTAAATTAAAATAAATTAAATTAAAATAAATTAAAATAAAATAAATTAAAATAAAATAAATTAAAATAAATTAAAATAAAATAAAATAAAATAAAATAAAATAAAATAAAATAAAATAAAATAAAATAAAATAAAATAAAATAGAATAGAATAGAATAGAATAGAATAGAATAGAATAGAATGGAATGGAATGGAATGGAATGGAATGGAATGGAATGGAATGGAATGGAATGGAATGGAATGGAATGGAATGGAATGGAATGGAATGGAATCGAATCGAATCGAATCGAATCGAATCGAATCGAATCGAATCGAATCGAATCGAATCGAATCGAATCGAATCGAATCGAATCGAAGATCGAATCGAATCGAATCGAATCGAATCGAATCGAATCGAATCGAATCGAATCGAATCGAATCGAATCGAATCGAATCGAATCGAATCGAATCGAATCGAATCGAATCGAATCGAATCGAATCGAATCGAATCGAATCGAATCGAATCGAATCGAATCGAATCGAATCGAATCGAATCGAATCGAATCGAATCGAATCGAATCGAATCGAATCGAATCGAATCGAATCGAATCGAATCGAATCGAATCGAATCGAATCGACTCGAATCGAATCGAATCGAATCGAATCGAATCGAATCGAATCGAATCGAATCGAATCGAATCGAAACGAATCGAATCGAATCGAATCGAATCGAATCGAATCGAATCGAATCGAATCGAATCGAATCGAATCGAATCGAATCGAATCGAATCGAATCGAATCGAATCGAATCGAATCGAATCGAATCGAATCGAATCGAATCGAATCGAACGAACGAACGAACGAACGAACGAACGAACGAACGAACGAACGAACGAACGAACGAACGAACGAACGAACGAACGAACGAACGAACGAACGAACGAATGAACGAATGAACGAATGAATGAATGAATGAATGAATGAATGAATAAATGAACGAACGAACGAAATTAAATCCGTGGCTGAGGAGTGTGCGGTCCGTGTGCGCAGGCGTGCCGTCGCTGGGGCTGGTGCCTCTGGACCCTGTGATCTTCCGCGAGGTACGCATCGAGGAGGGCCCCGCCGAGTTCCAGCTGCGCCTCGTCATGCGCAACACCTCCATGACCGGCCTCGCAGACTTCACCGCCACCAGAGCCAAGTACGTCTCTCTCCCCTCTACGTATTTTATTTACTTCACGCACCCGCGGCTCGTGATTTTCTTGTTAGGGAGGGCTGCAAATGCATTGCATTATATTGCATTGCATTGCCTGCATTGTATTTCTATTCATAATCTCTTCCGATACACTCAAGGGAGTAGCGCTCCTACAGCATATTGGGAAAACTAGTTACTGCGCAATTCTTCTAGCTGAGCTGCATGGTAATGCTATCTGGTGAGCACGCCCTTCTTCATACCCTACGCCCCACCCTTGAAGGCTGCCTGGCCGCAGCCTTCGTCCGCCCGTAAGCCTGTGCAGTGAATGCATGACGTCACGCCTCGTCGTTTTACACAGGCCTTATGGCGGAATGAAGAGGGAGCCTAATGCTTTTGAATTCCCTATCAACAGCTTCATATGCGTTACGGACGACCGTTATCGAACTCACAAACACAAATTTTGATAAGACTGTTGCATAATTTAACTCAGAAAGCCATTATTAATAAATAAATACATTCATAAATATAATTTTAAATTTCTTTTGGTGGTGATTTCTACAGGAGAGGCTCCGCCTTACGGCCTTTAATGACAAGCCGCGCCTGATTTTAGGTCAAAAACAGTTAAAAACTGTGTGTGACGTGCTATGGGGAGAAGTGAAAAATTCTGTGCACGTTTTCAAACTTCTGAGATTCCTACCGTGGGATTGTACTGCCCTAGTCTTTAGTGTCACGTAAGAGTGGCGTGTGATGCTGATTCCTTCTGACGGAAGTTAGTTTGTTGAAATATAACCTCAAAAATGACCTTACCCCACGAGAATATTAAAATAATTATTACTTACTGAAGTTCTATTATTTATTTTTAATTGTAAACCACTTCTACGGATATATTTTATGTGCACTGAAAATATTTGGTTGCCTTTTCGACAATTTCCTAAGTTTGTAGATACATACAATACCTTTTTTAATATATAAATTATTCATATTATTTACGCTTTTTGTAACGTTACTTGAAAATTAAATCTCTTAGTAACTTCATAGAGAAAACTAATAATGATTGTGATGATACGTTAGTCACTATCACCTGTTTAGAAATATTATTACGGCATATTTATAATTATAATATTACATATTTACAACAACAATATTACTTGGACAAATAAAACCATTTTAGTTGTTACCTCTACATTTTTTGGCTCTTCATTTTCATCAATGCAATGATCAAACTCTTTCAGCGTTTCAGATGTTTAAATTGACATTCACTTTCAAGCCAGTGTTGCAGTGCTTCTTATTGGCCATGTAAGTAAAGAAACAAATAATATGTACAAAAACAAACAATGAACTAAAACGACAATTTTGCTTATAAAAATGGAAAGCGGTGTTCCAAGCAGTTTAAGGAAAATATATTTATACACGATAAATAAAATATTAGAGCTGCATAACCTACAATGTATTCAGTATTATTTTACACAACCTTGCTTGTGTAAATTGCACAAGAAAGTTTTATTTCATATTGTTACACCGCCGGTTTCCAAATCATTTGACTGTCCCTTTCTTTGCCTCTCATCCAGGTATCTCCCAACAGCGGGGCACCGCCCCAGCCGGGACAAGTTGTAAGTCCCTGACCGGTTCTCATGTGTGGTAGTGTAGTGCATGTCAATGTGTGTGTGTAGGAGTGAGGATAGGACTAGAAAGAGGAAGGAATGATTGCGCGCGGTCCGTGACCCGTTTGTTAGGGGAGTACCCCGGCATTCGCCTGGTGTTGATTGGAGAAGCCATCGATCAGACAATTCTTCTCCAGTCAGCGACTGAATTCGACCTAGTTGAAAAACCAGTGTCGAAAATCCTGCCACCGTGAAGACTCGAACCTTGGACCTCCCGGTCAGATGCGCTGCAGTGACATCAGTCAGCACTGAGCTACCGTTCCCGGTGCCAGTAGGCGAGATAGCGAAGTTTGAATTTGTGAGGTGCGAGTGAGCGATGTTTGTGTTCGCGACGTTCGAGTTGACGAGGTTACAATTGGCAAGATTCAGTTCACGAAGTTGCAGTTAGTGAAGTTCGAGTTGAAGTACGAGTTAGTGATTAAGTACGAATTTTGTGCATTGAAGTACGAAGTCAAAGATAGTGAACCAGTTTCCCGCAACTTATTCAAGGGGTTAATGAATCAGCTTTTATGTGTCACTATACGATTAGGAAATCGTCTCTAATATTCATGTGCAACTTTTTCCTAACTGCCGTCATTAAAAATGTAAACATAAAATCATCCCTGCGTATTTGTTGTTGCTGTTCTTGCGTTGTTAATTTTCAAGTGAAATGCATATCGCAGTAGTCGAATGAAGACTGTTAAGATAAGCACACAATCATCTCCGTGTTTCAGCATTTTTCAAAATTAGCGTCAGCAATGCGCTGATAAAAATGCCGTTTTCGAATCTGGAAGGGTTTCATTCGAGTTTCTTAATCTCATGCTCTGCAAAGTATTAACTATTTCAATTCTACACTAAGCAAAATTAATCATCAATTAATCAATTGCGAATATAGCTAATGAAAGAAGAATTGAATATATATTTTCTGAAGATTTTTTTATTAAGAACGACTTCAAAAGTAAAGTTTTATAGTATAATCTTTTCCTCCTTGGACTCCTGTTTCAGTTATATTTTCTAATATTCGAATTGTTGAGATCAAGTGGCACATCTGTGTATAATCAAGGTCAAGGAGAACGAAAAGAAAATCGATATGACAAACAATTTACGATGCCGGGCCTTGAGCTTTGGAAGTGCCGCTGTATACTTAAAATGTCTTCCGTCACTTCATAAAGAGCGTTTTTAGATTTTTTAAATTTACCAACCTTCAAAACCAATTACCTTTAAAAGACGTCCTATGTGGCCTTGTCATTAAAATTTCTACTTAATATCTGTGTAAATAACGGGTTCCTCGAAAATTAGCTTAATTAACGGTGAAATAACTATGTGATGACGACTTTGCTTCTCAATTATGAAGGTACATGACTTTGTCACCTCGTGGGGTGTTCAATGTTAACGAACACCATACTATTATTAACCAAAATATAAGCTTAATTTTGTATCCCTTCAAATTTTGTTCTTTCAGTTGTCGAAATATAGTCGACTCCAATAATAGTGTAACTCAGGAGACTTAACATTTTTGTTTTACTGTAAATAAGTTGGCAAATCCCTGAACTACTCAAACCGCTGGCGTTACGAGATGTAGACCTGAACTTTCTAGGGGAAGGATATATAAAGGTGTTTTTATAGGAATACAAATAAAATGAAAAAAATAAATTACAGTAGTTTTTGAGAAAATGTTTTAATTTCTAGAAAATTGTCACGTTTTCTTCAACATTATATAAAAACGACTAATATTTGAAGAAAAACTATGCATAAAAAGATCTAAAGATCTAGTATTGAAGAATATATTGCATTAAGAAAGAAGTATTTCATTTCAACTAGTGACCTGTTCAGCAAAAAAGCTGCTCAACAAAACCACACAAAATTGATTTCCAGAACGTAGCACGTACACTGATCAAGAACAACTCACAAAATACTCTCGTATAATACTGAAATAAATTATATACATTTTAACAACAGCAGTTTTCGCAATTATTGCAATATCATAGTATGGTATATACGGTTACACAATAAAATAGTACTTTAGATAATAAGAATATCAAAAAAAGCTGCTGTTCCATATATACGCAACATATGAATAACAAATGTTGAATGGCAGCGGTCTCTTTCTTGGCACCTTGATGTCGCATGACACTGAGTCAGAAGCAGTGACACATTGAGTGTGAGAATTTAGAATATACGAATAATTGTGGGAATTCTGATTTTGTGTTGTTGACGTTCTTATCAGAAGAAATAATAGAGGTCATCTTCGTCAACATACTAGCTTTATTAAGATAGCCGGCTTTCGATTTTATTGTTTATCCCCTTTTTTATGTTAATTTTGAACTGCTATGTATCCATTAATTGTAATTTAATTTTCTATCTTATTGTGTATTTATTTATAATTTTGTTATATCTTTCTGTATCTTGTAGACTGACGATGACGGCAAAGCAGTCGAAAGCCGGCTACCTTAATAAAGCTAGTATGTTGACGAAGATGACCTCTTTTATTTCTTCTGATATACGAATAAGCTGAATAACGCAAGAAAAAAATTGCATTTTTCAAAATTGAAACTGTTTCCAATTTTTTGGATTTTACAGCGATTATCTAACTAAACCATAGACACCTCTCAATGCCCCGAGGCTGCATAGTTTTCATTCAATTTCTGTGTGCATTAGAAAGAATTAATATAGATAATAGAGGCGTAGGAAAATCGCAGGAGTTGTTAAAAGGTATAACTTTCATAGGTTTCTAAATTTCAATTGTTTTTAGTGATAATTGTAACACCACAATACTTACACCTCAGTTGTTTATAAAGCGACCTACAGTATGCTGTACTACGGTCAAATATTTAAAGAAAAAGTTAGAGTTATTTTTGAGAACATGTTGATTTTCCTAAGGTCTTTGTGTAATGTTCATCAAAAGTTTCAAGTTCACAGGGCTGTGATTACGGTCAGATCGATCAGATAAATAAAATTTGAGGAAAATTGCATTAGGCACTTATGTTGTTCACAGATACAAGGCACTGGCCGGAAGGTCCTAGGTTCGAGTGCCGACGGTGGCAAGATTTTCGACACTAGCTTGTCAGCTAGGTCGAATTCAGTCCCTGTCTGGAGGAGAATTCTAGCGGCCGGCTGCTCTGATCGATAGTTTTCTATGGTCTCTCCGATCAATACCAGGCGAAAGCCGGAGCAGTACCCTAACAAACGGGCCACGGACCGCGCGCGATCTTTCCTAGCTCTTTCTTGTCCCATCCTCACCCCTTACACACACTTACGCTATGCACTACACTACCACACATGCCAGGAGACCGGTCGGAAACTTCGAGCTTGTCGCGACTGGGGCGGTGTCCCGCTGGTGGGAGATATCTGTTGCATCAATCAATCACGAGAGACACTAATTGGAATTAGATACGCAATCTGATTTATTTGACACCGTATCACCAACTGATCATTACGATGCTATTGGTACTTTTGATTAAACATGTTTTTTTTTTTCAAATGCTCATATTATTTAGCAACCAACTAGTAGTCAATAAAGACAGAGGCCCTTGGGTTTTGAAAGTCGCCCTCGAGACAAAAACATTTATTTAACGTTCTTGATGTATAATTATTTTGCCCCTTAACTTCCATTTTACCCTTTCAGTTCATGAATTGTGAAAGATCTTTGATATTAGTTACTTACTTTTTTAAGAGGCACTTCATCCCACATTTCACATTTTTAATTTAATGGAAGTATTTTGACACTACGTTAACTTGTCAGTACATTGTGGTTATCAGTTTTCATTATCATCAGTAGACTTTAGATATTTCGAAACTTTAGGTTTTTACCTATTGTTTTCCTTTACAGCCTATTGAGCATAACATAGATAATTACACATATAATTGACCTACAAATGTATTAACCAACTTTTATAGTGACTACAGGCACAGATGATGCCTATAAATGCCTTTTTTTAAAATTTCCAATCAATTAATTCACTACACTGTTGTATTCAATAAATAATTATTTATTCAACAACAAACCTTTCATTGACTGGATACTTATTTGATTTCTGTTTGATAAAGTACGGCGTGGTGTATTTTAGGCTTAAAGCAACAATAAATAAAACAATTACCTTAAAGCTGAAATCTTAATGTGCCGTATGCGAAATCGGAACTGCGACAAAGGAATACAATTTCAAGAAATTTCAATTGAAAACACTAATTGACCCATCTCTGATTCTCAGAAACAGTTCTTTGAAAATAAGGCAAAGTGTCGGTTCGTGTCCATATAACTATATTAAAGTCTTGGGCTGTTGTGATACTTTTTGTGCAAGTGCTGTAAAATACCTAAGAACAAATGTAATATAATTTATAAGAACATGAATAACAGTTATAAAAATATGGATTTCGAATTTCCAGCCTAATTAAACAGATGGGAATATAATCTTCTGTCAGGCCTGCAATAAAGAGGTAAGGTTTTTAGTGTATATTCTATCATTTTACTTATTCACATGACACCATGTATGTTAACTACCTCGATGGATTGTACCATATGTCTTTTTCTTCTACCTGAAAATAATCTCAATTTTTTTTGATGCATTTTATTAAGTCCAATACTAGAATCTAACAGTACAACAGATCAAGATAATGCTAATTTTATAAAAGACAATTTTTTTAAGTTATACTAATTTTTATGTAAATTATATTGATTATTCATTTAAAATTTTAATTTTTTTAACAACGTATGATTATACAGAGATTAAAATATATTTGTAAATATATTCTTCTATTTAGGGTTTACGTCGAAAAAAGAAGTCACTAGGTATAATAAGAGAAAACTTCAATGCATCAAGCAAATTCTGAAAAGAACGATTCTCAGAAGCAAATTTTACTTACATAGCATAAGCCTGTTTGTAAAGTTTTTCTGCAGCCAACATTCCTTGTAATGTAGAAAAATCAAACAATGAGGTCATTTTTAGAAAAAGTATTGCAAAGAAACCATGCCCTTCGAATCGCAGCTGAATGAAATAAGGTCATAAATTGGAGATTCCTACATCTGGATTTGGAATGAATGGATGAAACCACAGATGCCCTGAGGCGAAGTAGTATATCAAATTTAATTGTAGAGAATTAGATGAAAAGAATTCTGGAAGTTCTCATTTGATTTGCTCGAAGGTGTTGGAGAAAACTAATGCTCAATCAGTTGCCTACTTCGTAAACTCCGGATTGAAAGTATTGTATCCGATTAGTGTAAAGGATGAAAGTTTGTTGTTACGGTACAGTGATGCAGCACCATATATTATAACATCTGGGAAACTATTGAAGGTATGTTTCCAGAATTTAACTCACGTTGCATGTCTAGCTCATGCACTTCACAGAGTAGCAGAGGAGGTTCGAAACCAGTTCCCCAGAATTAATAATTTAATATCCTCCATAAAGAAAGTATCTTTAAAGTCAAGTTATAGAATTGCAGCTGACAAAGAAAGATGTTATGTTGCCAGCATTAGCTGTCAAAACGATCCTTTCTTATAAAAAATCACTCTTTATATCGTGATTAGAGACCGGATTTTTATGTAATTACATATTTTTTGTCTCTCTACTTACCGTTCTCAAATTTGTAAACTGGGTGAATCGACCCCGTCCTAACACAATATTCCATTTTTTCGTTACATATTTTACATATTTGGTACTATATTACATATTTTACATATTTTTGTATTTTCCCAAAATATTTTTTATTATGTTAATTTTCTTCAATTTCATTACCTATTTTTTTTATTAAAAGAAATATTATTTTTTTAATCAGCATTTTTCTACACTATTACTGAGTGCTGTCTTCTCCTGGTACCCAATGTGAAGACGCGTGAAATTCTCGCGTGAAGTCCCGCGCGTCTGCTTCATTTATTTCAGGGGCGGAAAGTGCGAGTCAGGAACTGACCCGAATCATCTTCAGTCGAGAAAAGTATCACTCCCACCAGGGTTCGTGACCCTCAATTTTAGAGAAACGTTGGCAATCGCCGCCCGTTTAACATTCAAAGAGAGTGTTTCTGTTTTCAGTTATGTTTGCTGGTCGTAGTATCACTAGGTTATAGGATGTCTTCTATTACGTTTAGTCTGGCTGCAAAAGTAGTTCTGCATAGCTATCGATGAAGCTTTTTACTACTGATCGCAAAGTTGTATGGTGCAACGAGTGCATTAATTTATTCTCTCCAAATTTTTAAGACGTTTGTATTATTTTTAAATTTTGTTTAGGACTTTTTATAAATGTAATTTCGTATTATATAAATGTGTTTTACAATAAGTTAATTTTAATATTACATATTTTATCCGATTTTACATATTTATTACAAATTCTTACTATTTTCATTACATATTTATGTACATATTTTGATGTTTCATGCTATATATTTTTCCGGTCTCTGGTGATGATGTTAGTTCCTGCGTTAATCCTTGTTAAGCATGGGAAAGGCGTGGTCGTGGACATACGAAGTTTTTACTGATTATTGTTGCTGTATCACTCGTGCCGGTAGAGACACAGCGTACATTGTTCCTCAGGTAAAGCGGGAATGACATGAGGTGACAGAACGATGACACATGTAGCAGAGTGTACCTGCTGGGGCACCTATTGGAGGTGGAGGTGCTAGTGACTGAGTGTTGATGTTTGTGAGGAATGTGCATGTCGTGAGTTGATGGAACGTTGGAATGTCGTGACGACATTCTGTAGCAAAGCGAGAGAAAGATGAACTCGGTGTTGGTATGTACAAAATGGTTTATTGTACGTTCCTATGCAAGTACGTTTACCTAACAGAGGCTACGCAGCCCAGCACTCAGTCGGTCGTTGCCAAGAGGAGGGTGGGGGAAGGGTGGCAGGTAGCGGCGGCAAATCCAGCGGCCTCAAGGCGGCGGCGGCGTATGCGGCGGAGAAGGCGGCGGCCACAAGGCGACGGCGCAGGCGGCGGCGAAGGCAGATAGGCTGGCGATGGGTCGCTCGGTTCGGCACGGCGTCGATTCCCGACTCGGTCAAACCCGAAGGCAACCGTCGAGCGGGACGCCGGCGATCACTACCGCACTCACGAAGAGCGGGAAACGAGCGACCACTTCTTAGGCCGGGCCCGGTCTTATATACCGCCGGGCCAGTCCATCCCCGGCGTCAGCGGGGGTGGCGTTGCCTTTGTTGGTGGGCACCTACAGGGGTGCGGGGGGGGGGTGGCGAACGGTCGGCCTGGACATCTGGTCGCCAGACCAGCGCGGCCCGAGCGGAGGGCGGGCGGTGAGGGGCGCAAGACGGCGTCGCCTCACCACAGGGATGCTTTGCAGCGTAATCTACCGGATTGCTACATCAAGCTGGAGGTGCTAGTGTATGTGCGTTGATCCTGAAGAGGATTGAGAATGGCGTGGTTTAACGGAGTAATGGTGTGTGTTGCAGGGTAGACTTTCCGGGGCGATACATCGAGGTGGAGATGCTGGTGCCACGGCTCGCGATGTCAGGCCGCTACTCCTTCAGTGGACAAATACTCACCCTGCCCATCAGTGGCAACGGACCTTTCGACTCCATTATGGGTGAGCTGAACTAAAACCGCTTAACAACATCAAAAGCTGCCTATCCTTAACTATGCTGTTATATTTTACAAATCCATTATCATTGACACCTAACGTAAGTCAAGTTTACTCACATTTTTGTATTCGAGTTTAAAATAGAAGAAAAAATGTTTAGTGATTACGTTTTATTATAAACTTTTTTATTTCTTTGTAAAGAATATTAGCAGAAAATATTATGTGAAATAAAATTCGGAGATCATTTGAGGCTCTGTTTGTATCCAGAAAGACGTATTTACTTAGATTACGGAATAACGATTAAAAGATAATGACAGTACATAAAACGAAACAATCTGAGAGAAAACATGTTTATAAATTTTAAAAAAATATTTAATGATCAAATTAAATATGTTTTTAAGAAGATGGCAAATTATGACAGTGAATTATGACAATATCATTTATATTATTGATACAAAATGCAGTTTTTTCCAAATGAGGTCACAAGGGGCGAATCTAGCAGGATTAATTTTCTCCCAAGAAAGTGGTAATTAATTACTTTCAAAGACGTTAGTTTACTTAACTTTTAGAAAAACATTATTTCCATAGTACCAAGGAATAAGCTAACAGACATTGCTTTACGTCGAATAAATACACTGCCACTTAGGGAAATAAAGAGAGTTACGAATAATCAGACATTTCTAAATTCCGTGATCTCTGGATACTCTCATCAAACATTGAGTGTTTCGTTCGACAATCAAATTCTCAATTTTTGTTGTCTCTCAATTCACGTGACAAACGTGATTATTCCATTACCAATATTTGTACTCGTACATTCCTTTTACTGATAGTGTACTTTACTTTACCCATTTGTATTTGATCCTTATCAAATAAACTACGTACTCTCATTTTTCGCACTCGAGGTAGCCTCGGACTCAAAGACCTCGGAAACTCGCAAATCTATGTTCAAAATAAGATTTGAAAAGCATGCCCGTGTTAACCCACGGGCCCCGGATAATTCTTAAAAAATTATTTAATGCTACACTTTTCAAAAAATTGAAATTAAAAAATCTGTACAAAAGTAATGTACCATTAAACTATACGCAAAATCTTGGCGTAACGGAATAATATGTCGCGCATCGCTGATATTAATAATACAGATTTTTAATATAGAACATTGCTGGTTGATGCAAGAATGTCAGTGATGAAAGCGGCAGGATTTTCGACACTAGCTTTTCAGCTAGGTCGAATTCAGTCGCTGTCTGGAGTGAATTCTAGCGGCCGGCTGCTCTGATAGGTAGTTTTCCGTGGTTTCTCCGATCAACGCCAGGTGAATGCCGGAGCAGTACCATAGCAAACGGGCCACGGACCGCGCGCGATCTGTCCTTCCTCTTCCTTGTTCTATCCTTTCCCCTTACACACACACTTACACTAACATGCACTACACTACCACATATTCCGGTCGAGAGTTTAGAGCTTGTCTCGACAGGGGCAGTGCCCCGCTGGTGGGGGAGTCCTAGTTAGGGGGAAAACCCACTAGCCGCCGGTAGGTCGGCGCCGGATCTCGCCATCCAGCGGTGGAAGATCAGCGCCATCTCCTGAGGAAAAAAGCATGCACTACACTAACGGGACTAATGAACACAGTCGTTGACGCGCTCGGAAACACGAAAAAATCAATCAATCAATCTATCTCAGTGATGAAAAGTTTAGTTTTTTAACAAAACTTGTCTTTAAATTGGAGGGGAGGGGGAGATCAGTGAAAGTAAGAATAGGGGGCCCCTAATTATCGTGGGCCCAACGGCCCCCAAAGCTGTTAAAACGGCCCTGTTGAAAATATGTAAAATGTTCGTGTTTATGTCAAAAATATGCAAATATACATATTTTTGATAAATGTTAAACGAAAATAAATTTACTTCCATGCCGAGATATCTAAAAATAGGCCTTGTAAAAAACAAGAACGTTTAAACCCACAACTTTAAATGGGGTAATTTCACAAGCACACTTTTCAGGAACACTTTTTTTGGATAGAAAATGTCTACTTTAATTTGGTAAACGGCATAATTTTTGGTAGGATTGATAGTCATCGAGATAATTATTAAATACTCTCAATTTTTTCGTCTAGGGCGGTATTTCAACTTATAATGATCGTCCGTTGGCATGGACCGAGTTCACGGTCTAGAAGCAAGTCATTCCCTTATATCCCGACCGAATTTAAATCTCTCTCTATTTCTCTAGTTTTATTTATATTACGCGCACATGTACACACACATACACATATCTGATTTATTATGATGATATGATTTATTATGAATGACTAAACTTTCATTCTCCACGAATGGGATATAGTTTTACCTCTTAAGACCAGCTCTTGCAACACGCCATGTAGTAAAGTCAGTGACGTGGCGAACAGGAGACTATCAGTGTAACGCAGTGGGAATAAATGAGTGGAATGAATGCTTATGTATATAATGAATCAATGATGCGTGAATGAAAAATAAATTAAAGGAAAATTCTCCTAGTAATACCAAATCAAAACATTACCTAGAATTAAGTAAAAATAACAACAACAACAACAACAACAACAATAATAATAATAATAATAATAATAATAATAATAATAATAATAATAATTTTGTGTAAGGTAGGTATGTCAATGTGCTACTAAATAACTAGCAAATTAGATTTAATCTAATATTAAGTTAGCTTTAGCTAGTATTAGCTTCTTATTAAGGAAATCCCTCCCTCTCAGCTGCTTAAGCCGCAAGGCAGCAGTTTCATTTTATTGCCAATGAGTTAATAAATTACCGCCTCCTCAGGGTTACAGTGAAGGGGAAACTGTAAACACGCCATGTGCCTCTGCTCAGGTTCCGTGAACTTGACGAACAAAATTCGCTTCACCGAGGACGTGCGCGATGGCGTCCTGCACTGGAAGGCGGTGGAGTATCTCTGGGACATGAACATGGACGAGCTCAAAGTGAACTTCCGGAACCTCTTCGGCGGAAACAAGCGGCTGGGTAAGTGCAGCAGAGCGTCTCACAGAGTTTCGAAGGATACTGTGTTGAACAACGCCTTACATGCGGTTCAATTCACCCCCATTTTTAAATTTTCCACTCTTTTTTTCTGGGTGAAGTGACTCAGGGAATCAACTGATTTCAATGCAGTGCCTCCTCACCGGGAGATCCTAGGGTTCGAGTCCCGTCGGTTACCCTAACAAACAGGTCAATTCACCCCCATTTTGAAATTTTCACCCCTCTTTTACTGGGTGAAGTGGCTCAGGGAATCATCTGATTTCACTGCTGTGCCTCTGACCGGGAGGTCCTAGGGTTCGTGTCCCGTCGGTAGCATTACCCTAACAAACAGGTCAATTCACCCCCATTTTAAAATTTTTAACTCTCTTTCACTGGGTGAAGTGGCTCAGGGAATCAACTGATTTCAATGCAATGCCTCCAGACCGGGATGTCCTATGGTTCGAGTTCCGTCGGTAGCATTGCCCTAACAAACAGGTCAATGACCGCGCGCTATTTCTTTGTCCTATCCTCATCCCTTACTTACGCACACTACACTAACACATATGTCGGGACACAAGTCGAAGCTTATACTTGGGTTTTTCTAACGTGGCGGCTGAGGGTAGTATCTCCAAGATGGAATTCGGCACGACTTTTTGAGTCATTCTCAGTCCTGACGCAAGAAGTTGGATGGTCGCGACCGCCGCTAGAGTCACTTGATTTGCAACACTGCTTGATGCGGTCGCGATCATGCGACATATTGCGGCAGGACTGAGAATGACTCATAAAGTCGTTTCTAATACCAACAAGTTCCCTACATTATCTAATTATTAGACACAAGAAAAAAATAATCCCTATTTGGAAATTCCGTGGTAAGACACATATGTTCCGTTTTTACAAGGGCATGGGATACCTATGTTTCAACAGGCTATTACTTTGTGACTGACAGAAAGGAATTTATTTAGGAAATTTTCTCAATATTTTTTTCTAGTATCTATCAGTTTTATTTCCTCATTAGGTGGTTACATGTGATACTTAGCAAAACACAGTTTTGTTAAGTTAAACATTGTTCTTGTTCGTGTTTCCTTTTTATTATTTGTACACGAAGTGCATCTTCTTCATGTGAGTCCTTCCTCTGGTAAATGCATTCCAATCATTTGCCTGAGTCTTGTCCTTTTAGAAGGCTGTGGATCTCGTCTTCTCATACCCTTCTTATTGTTGTGGATCTCAATATAATTGTTTTTTTACATTGAACTGAATATTATTTCAAACTATCTGTTGCACTAACAAAATATGTTTTTTATTCTTATTCATGAAGTGGTCAATAAATTTATACGGCGAAATAAATTTATATGACGAAATTAATATTACAGATTTAATAAAATACCCAAGATATAACCTAATACATTTCTTGTTTTCTGTGAATCACAATCATTTACCAAACTATCGCTAACTACAAAGAATGAGAAATGTGAGCGGGTATCATGCTAAAAGACAAGATTATTTGCTGGAAAGTGACAGACTGAGGATGGTTTTGATTTTAAGAACGGTCGGAAAGATCGAAAATACATATCCGAGAAAACATATATATGTAAATCCAAAACTGTCGATGAAGTCTTACTAAAGTATTTATTTCTGTTTTACTCAATGATTTGGATTCACATGGTCATTACCCCTAGAATCATCAACTACTGAGATCCGGGGGCACGAAAAGCAGCCGAATGACATAATTTAATCTTAAGCATCCGATTTGAGTTTGCCTAGTGTGGTGATGTGGGGGTAGAGGTCGCGTCTACAACTTGACGCAACGCGTCGCCAAGCTCCTTAAGGGGCGTTGAGCGCTTTGAGATGGGAAGTAATTCTCCATTTATGTACGCTATCGGGGAGTAATCCTCCATATGTCATATCACGTCACGTAGCAGTCAGTTATCAAGAGGACCGCCAGGTAGCATCTCCGCGTACGCGCCTCCTGCTACGCGCTCCTGCGTCACTACCCATCGGCCAGAATTGGGAAGGAATAAGGATAGGGATGGGGTTTAGGACACTTCACAGAGGTTGGACTAGCCCTTGTGAAACGGCCAAACTTATTTTGTTGGAAAAAATTTCACATTAGATTCGACGGGAATCGAACCCGGATCTCAGTGGTGAAAGGCTAGCGACTTCGCTATGTGCCACGAGCTATTATGTTTTAAAATGTACAAGTGAGACTCACCTCTAAATATGCGAAAACTATGTTTCAGGACAATACGCCAATACTTTCATCAACCGTCATTGGCGGTCTGTGTACCAGATCTACAAGTACTTGGTTACGACGAACGTTGGATACAGATTCCAGAACATCACAAACGACATGCTTGCCAGAGTGCCACTTGACGAAATGTTCAAACCATAACTCATCACCGCCATATTTTTAACGACTACTCAACAAAGTATTGTAGATAGAGACAGTTATGAAAAGAAAAAAATAATTACATTTTATATTGTAAATGTTGCATTTTTGCTTCATAAACTCGCATAAAGCAAAATTTTCGGGCAATTATTATTTACCTTAACCCATTGCACAATGGCGGAATTGACTTATACGTGCGGTCCGACTCGGCACGGTGACCCGGAAGCAGGAACAGGAATCCGGGGTGATCCAGAAGCAGCTGCGCCGAGGACATCAAGGCTGTGGTTCAAATTTCGGGTAAGGTATGGATGTTAACAGTTGTTTGTGGCATGGAGTACTTCCCCAGTACCTCAGGTATAACCTTTATAACCTAATCCAGAGATTCCTAACCTTCCTTTTGCATCCAGGGGGACTCTTGAGCATGGTATCCGACTTCAGCCAGTTAGTTTCAGACACCATTTTGTGTCAATATCAGCGGGAATTTTAAATCCAGCCAGATACGAAAATTATCACTTGATTACAAGACATTAAAATATATTTATGAAACATTTCTTGTAAATATTGCATCATGTACACCATCATCGCGTTATTTTTGGTTTGTTACCGTTGAAAATCATCATTTTATACCACTCTCAAATTGTTTCTCAACACTACTCGCTCTCCATACAACATGGCGGCCAGCGTCTGGACTGACTTTTCAATGGAAGTGCCCGTGCTGTGGTCACGTGGTTCGTGACGCAAACTGGTGGTGCGCAGAACGAGCAAAAATCGATGCGCCGGAAGAACTTATCCATGTATTTCCATTATGCTTGTACCGATCCCTTTTAAATAATGTTTAGCCTTATTGACCCCTTTGTGATACACATACATTATGCATTGAGTTAATGCAAGAAATTGCACATAAATGACTTAAAGATAACAATGAGTACACCAAAATTTTGTAAAACCTCATTTCCAAAATCCGCATTCATTTTTGGTTTTGAGTAGCTGTTTCTTATAGTCATTGTTGTACAATGGCCACAAAGTGTATAGTTTTAAAAAAAATTGGCAATAACATTTTGGCAGAGAGTTTTGCAGAGAATATTTTCTTACGCGATAAAGTGTCGTAAAAGTATTAGCTATAATTTTGTTGAGTTTGTAAACATCTTGATGAAGAATGATCAATATGAAAGAAGAGGAGCGACTTTGTAAACTAAATCACAGAAGAGTTTACGAGCACGGCATCAACTGATGTCACTGCAGCGCCTCTGACCAGGACGTCCCAGGTTCGAGTCCCGAAAGCGGCAGGAATTTCAACACTAGCGTTTCAGCTACGTCGAATTCAGTCTGGAGGAGAATTCTAACCGCCGGCTGCTCTGGTTGATGGTTTTCCGTGGTTTCTCCGATCAACACCAGGCGAATGCCGGAGCAGTACCCTAACAAACGGGCCACGGTCCGTGCGCGCGCGATCTTACCTTCCTCTTCCTAGCTCTATCCTCTCCCCTTACAACACATACATTCAAATTTAAATAAAAACTACTGTTGAATACAGCATATAATTCCCTTTCAGATATACAATTGATGGTATAACCGAAGTCATGCTGTTTCCTAAGCTAAATATGCGTTTTGAACTGAGTGATCCTGGATAGTTCGGCTTGGAATACCTTATCGAGCTTCAACACAAATTCAGACCGTTATGGTTAGAACGTGTGCTTTCCATCGCTCAGACCCAGGTTCGATCTTCCGTCATTCCCTTAGAGTTTGTGGACAAATTGAGCACTCGGAAGGATTTTTCGTAGTTCTCGCATTGCTCTCGTTACACTGCTGATATCACCTCATCATTATTGCTCTCATGTAATCATTAATCATCACTCATTTTAAGGGCTTTCAAAACTAAGTAAAACAAAAATTCATAAATAAATAAATAAGAAATTGAGTAAACACAAGAATTAATAAATAATTAGAAATGCCCATGTAAGTCTTATATTTCTTGCTGCTGTCTTTTTTCTTCAAAATGTACTACAATTGAGACTCACCTCTAAACATCCAAAAACTATGTTTCAGGACAATACGTAAACGCTGTTATCAACAGTCATTAGCGGCCTATGTACGAGATATACAAGTACTTGCTTACAGCGAACTTTGGTAAAATGGTCCTAGACGTCATAAACAGCAGGTTTGCCAACGTGCCATTTGACGAAATGTTCAAACTTGAACGACATTACCCTCAATCTTTTTAACGACTTACGAAGAATGTGTTTTAAAATATTAACCCACTAACAAAATAAAAAAAAACATTAACAGCCAATACAATTCTGGTATCTAGAGATCAACGGGGGGGAGAGACAGACCACAAAAACTGTCGTGTAAATGAAGGAACATATATATATATCTTAGAACTAATGAAACTTGTGTTTGCCCATGTACCCGCATAGAGTGTCCAGGAAGGAATCGTTGAAACTTCGAAAATAAGTTCTTAAGTCAATTTGAAGCACATTTTGTCTAATAAACTCTTTGGATATTCCAAATGGCTGAACCGCAATAAGCACTTGGTTTGAAAAAAATACTTTCAGTGCAAAACTTTGCATTTCAGATGCATATAAACCCTCCAGAATGATGATGTACACCGTTTATTACTTACAAAATAATTTAATATATTTGTTCAGAAAGAAATATTAACACAAATAAAAAAGCACCCAATGTATAGAATTCCACCGCTTTTTATTTCTTTGTTAAATGTTCTTTCTCAACAAATATATCCAATTTTTTGTAAGTAATAAACAATTTACATGATTCTGGAGTGTTTATATGCTTCTGCAATGCACATTTTTGTTCTGAAAGTATTTTTTCAAACCAAATTTTGAGTTCTTTTTGCGGTTCAGATATTCAGAATATTCAAGGGGTTTATTAGACAAAATATGCTTAAAATTGTTATAAGAGCTTATTTTCGAAGTTTCGACGTTTCCTCCCTTGGTACTCTGTATACTAGCATATTCTACATCTTTGTATTAAAATATTTTCAGTTTTTGAGGTGTGTCAAAGACACGTAATAGGTTCCGTAAGTTTCTGGCCCGTTTCTAATTTTGATAGAAAAAAAAATAACTTTTAAACTTAATCACACTTTACTTCAACTCACTTTTCACATTTTTATATTAACATTTCTAAGCCTTTGAAAAATACTCCTAATTTTTGTTCGCAAAATTGTCCAACATACTTCTTTTACCTCGCACCTGTCTGAAACTTTTCTTCCCCGAAGATTTTTATTCAGTTTTGATAAGTAGTAGACGTCGTTAGATGGGCAATGAAATTTGAGAATGATCCAATTCCTTGGAGTCTTAGTCCTTCACAACATTCTTTGCAATTTGAATAGTAAGCACAGATACATTGTCGAGAAGAAGCTAAAATCACGAAATTTCAAGCATCGCATCCAACTCGAGTACCTCTCTCCACAATAGTGAGTGAGAGGTCGGCTGCAATCTTACAGCATTACAACAATTAAAGATAAGACTATAAAATGCTCAGATTTTCTCATTGATAAGCGATAATTTGGTCTGGCCGGAAACCTATGTATACAGAAGTTGAGTTAAAACAATCGAACTGTTCAATCAACACGTTTATTTTGAAATATGCATATCAGTCGTGTTTTCTCGCCTTCAAAGTTCAACCCTTAGCTCGCCACCAGCATAACCTGCAACCAGTATAATCTTCGTCTCTCTGTGCGAGCAAACTCTATCAGTCGGCCAATCTACGGGTACCAACACAGACCTCATTTTTTGTGAAAAGTGTATGTTTCTCTGTTTCAGAAACTGGTGGATTTGATGTGAATAAATATAATATTCTAATCATATTTACGCGTGTGAATATTGTACAAAGGATTCCGCAAACCACATCCTTTTCAAATAACCATGATGAGGTATGTTAGGTTTGGGCTAGTCAAGTTTTGTAGTCGTTTGGCCTGGCGTTTCAAACCAAGTGCAAGTCGTGCGGTCATCTGATTCATGATGAATCTGGTGCTGCGAAGAACGACTTAAAATCAGTGCGGCGGAACAGCACACCCTAGTCCTTGCCTCATGGAGCGATCCATTACTGCAAATCCTTACATCGAACGAGAGACAGTTCTGATGATAAGGACAATGATGGCAACTTGTAATGTTTCCTTGTCGTGACAAAACCTCGTTTAAATTTTGTATCATTCTTACTGAGGGCAGACAGTTGGAAATGAATTATCACCGACAAGTGTGTTTAAAATGTAGCTGTTAAAACATGAAAAGTCGTTGATAAACTGTTCAATAATTTTTAATAATACTATAAAGGAAAATACGTTCTGGTGTGATTGTAGGCTGAGATTCGAAAATTTCCTCTGAGGTAAAAGATATCATGTGCTCACTGATGAGTGTCGTGCTTTGAGTACAAAGCGTTATGTTTCACTCACAGAAAGACGTCCGTCTAGCTGGCAAAGCCACTTCAGGGACCCTAATGTTCTTTCTAAGCCAGAATTTTGTGCTTCTCAAATATAAAAAAAAATATTTTGTCTCCATCTGTGTTTCCGAAAATAGCAAATATCATTTTCTTTATAGCTAGGTAGTTGTGTTATTTTTGTGCATTTTAAACACCTAACATTATTTTTCTCTTTTCGTTCTTTCCAAAATTGAAACAAATACAAAATTTTCGAATTCTCCAGCAATTTCGAATTTCCAGTATTCTAGGCTTAAGTAAGAAACTAATTGAGTTATATTTTAATAGTTTAATATTATATCCACAAGAATTATCTCTGATTCTGTCTTAGCTTCTTTGCACTTCCTCGGTAGTTGGTTTGAAGTAGTTAAAGAACGCAGATCCTTGTCCTTGCATCATGGAGCGATTTATTATTGCAAAGCCTTACATCGAGCGAGCGACAACAGTTCTGATGATAAGGACAGTGATGGCAACTTGTAATGTTTCGTAAAAATAAAACTCGTTTAAATTTTGAATCATTCTTATTGAAGAGAGACAGTTGGAAATGAAAAATTATCTCTGACATATGAGTTGAAAACGTAGCTGTTAAAATATGAAAAGTTGTTGATAAACTTTTTAATAATTTTTAATAATACTATAAAGGAAAATGCGTTCCGATGTGGTTGTAGCCTGAGATTTGAAATTTTCTTCTGATGTAATGCTAGATTCGGAATATGATTTTTAAAATATTAAAGAAGAGTACAATCTCGTCATATATGGAAATTTTCGTTAAAAATTTTTGAGCCTTTTTAAGATAAAATCGTTAAAGCCCAGCGCAGTTAAAAGAGCTGCAAATGCGAAATTTGAAGCTCTTTTTCACAGGAATATTTTGTATTTTCGAAAAACTTCGTTTAAAATCATTTCAAGAACTTTCACTCACAACTGCAATAGTGCGAACAGATTGCTAGAGATGACAATATTAACGGTGTGAGAGATGTTTTAAAAAGATTACATTTGTGTATTTTTAAGAGAAAATAATAGAATACAGCAAAAATGATTCTATGTCATTTTAAACAGTGCAATAAACACTATGCGTACGAAAAATTTGAAGAAAATATAGGAGCTGTTTTTGCGAAAATGGCGTTTGAGCGTTTCTGAAAATGCGGAAGTTTGAGCTGTTTTCACAGAAAAGTATTGATTTTTCGATAAACGTTTTTAGACATCATCTAAAGCATATGTACTCGAAAATGCAATAATGTGAACAAATTGCCACTAATGAAAATATTAACGACGTGAAAGGCCAACCAAAAGTATTACATTTTTGCATTTTTTGCAAAAACAAAATTATAAAGCAAAATGTCTTGTATGTCATCTCATATAGTACACTTGGCACTATCTCAATCAAAAGTATAAAGAAAAAATTTGGAGTCGTTTTTGAGAAAATGTTGTTGTTTTGTTTTGTTGTTATTTTTAAAAATTGCATATATTGCATGCCATATTGCGCGAAAACTACCAAAAGTTTAAAAGTATTGTACATGAACTTAATGAAAAACCTAAATATGGACAACAAATTTCAATTGATGGAAAAATCTCTATCTTTAATTTTGTAGTTGTAGGAAGACGCCGAAAACAATTCAAATTTTTGAAATTTCCGAAAATTCAGAGATAATCATGAAAATCAGACCTACGCTACAGTTATAAGCGTATTTGTCCCTATTATTACGAGGAATTTGAAGAAAAAAGGGACATTTTTGAGAAAAGTTTGAAAATGTTCCAAGGACTTCATGTAAAGTACCCCTAAAAATTAAGGAAGGTTGTTCAAAATGGCTTCGACTCAGGCCAGTTCGACAGGGGTTTATTCAGTTTCGAAAAATTCCTACGCATAGTTTAGGCTCTAGTGTTCTTCACATACACCAGACAGTTGGACGGACAGACGGTCGGACAGACGGTCGGACAGACGGTCGGACAGACGGACAGACGGACAGACGGACGGACGTTTTGATTTCAGTTGGTTTTTCGGCATCAAGGACCCACAAAACAGATTCCGGCTATTCCACGAGTTAGAGATTTTTTCTCTTAATTTAGCTACTGAATTTATCCACTATTTTCTTGTCAGGACCCGGCAATTAATTTTTTTCTGTCGAAAAATCCGCGCTTCTTTCGCGCAGCATTACATAACTTTCTTTATATTACGTAGACTACTCCATATATACGTACGTATATGAGAAATTAAAAATTAATTTTCATAAGAAATAATTGTCATCTCAATGTTCAAATTTATTTTTTACTTAATATTATTCTTTTATTATGTTTATGTAGCATGTGTTTAGGATACCTTGAGAAATGTTGAATCTTCAAAATCTGTACTCTACATAATTGCATTTTTATGCTAATTTAAAATTTTATAAGTGCATACCATCATCAGGTACCCTTGTTCCTACACTATGTACTCAAAGACACTGCTACTAATATCATAGATTATGCCTTCATGGGTTTTCTAGTGATGCCGACCATCTATATTCTATTTAATTTTTCCTATGAACTTATCCCTTGAGACTTGGTGTGCGTTTCTGTAGATACTGCTGTATTCACATTTTAATTTATTATTATACATGTTGCTTTATTGCAAATATTAATTTAATTTTGGGGATAATGGTTTAAATAAGTACGTTTTCGACATTTTTTGTGTTAAATGGGTAAGCATCTGTGTATATTGTACAGACTTTCATAATAAAAGAAAATTGTGGTTATTTAATGGTATAGTGGCATTTCTTTTCTTTATTTTATTGTCTTAAATCAGAAACATTTGTACCCTACTCTATAAACTCTGATGTGAAAGAAAGTAATGCAGGAACTATGCAAAAAATTAAGTGATTTGGAACAGCAGTATCAAATTTGGAATAGGGAATGTAAATACTGTTATTTCATTATTGAACAGGAATGTTTTAATAACAACAAAGGTGAAGCAAGGACTTACAAAGTAATTTTAGTTATTCATGTCATGATTAACACCTGTAATATTGAATTAATACATATTTAATGAACTTTGATTAATCGGACATAGTATGACAAAATTCAAATTAAATTAAAATATTAAAATCATCCCCCAAACCATGATTTATTGACTCATGTCTCATTAACCAGGTGGTCAGTAATTATGTATTAAATTGAAGTAGCAACATTAGGCAGTTTGGGATTTTCAAAGTTCCCGCGGGTGGCGGAGCATTCTTTCATCTGTACACTCAATGTATAACCGGTCGATTTATCAAGTCGATATGTGCGATCGAAGAACTTCCAGAATGGGCGCTTGGAACTGTATCGTCACACTACAGAGCTGTCCTATAAAGCTATTCACCAAAACGTGGGAGTTTCCTCTCCTAGGATTCCGCCATGGTAGCAAGGCTGCAGCGTAGCCCCTTAGCAATCCATCACACGCTCGTTGCACTGTTGTCCTGGGGCGGGTGGCTGGCGGGCGTTCAGTCGGGGAAGATGTCGTCGAAGGGGAAGTGGCGGAAGCTGGTGTTGAAGATGGTGGTGAAGGCGGTGGAGACGAGGTCGTTGACGAGCGGCAGGAACACCGGCAGTCCCGCTCGCCACGCCCCCGCGTTGATGGTGCGGTCCAGGAGCCCCTCTGCGCACACACGTCAACCAACAATAGTAACTACATTATGTAATGCTGGGTATTAATACACGAGTGAGATATTAAGATACGAGCGATTATCGTAAACTTCACACGAGTGTATTAATAATAACCCATTACATCGAGTTTCATGCGGTATTTTTCTACGACTTTTATAAGTTTAACTTTTACATTGAATCGTTTCGTGACAGATGATATGTATTCAGCCAAGGCCACCTAACCATGCCCTCGCATGCTGCTGCAGGTAGCTGCTGTTACTAGTCCGCCTGCGAGGGAGTACTGCCCTAGTCAAATAGGATCAAAGTGAAATTACGATTCAATTTATTTTAAATTAATATTCCACGAACAAATTACTAATAATGAAAGAAATTAAAACTGACCACCATAATATAATATCGAATCCAATTGTAATGTACACAATCGAACAAAACATTTACAACAACGATTCTCAATGATTAATTGGCAATACTTGATTTGTAAACTTCTCTGTGATTGGTCAAGAATCTGTATTATAATGAAATCTGTATCATAATGAGTATCATTAAGCAACTGGTCGCAGCCAATAAATAAAAGCATTATACAATGAGACTAGAAAAAAATATTTACTAGCGTACCTGCGCGAGAACTCTGGCGTGTTAAACTCCACCCTCTTCCCTATTTTACCATTTCCATATTAAGCCATATTAATAATATATATTTTTCTCCAATACTCTCTTACCCTCTGTCACTTGTTCTATATGTCTCCTTGTAATTGATAACAATACAATACACCCTTGTCAATACAAACCATTCTTATTTAACGTTATTACCGAGTAGATAGGTAGGCCCAAGTAATATAATCGTTATATCAAGTTATTAGTTTAATTTCACATACATTTGCAGATTGTACATGCTCTGAACAGGTGGAGTAGAATCGAGAAACGTCAAACCGGCAAAAATGTAATAGAATATTCAAGAAGATCTTATCCTGAAGATTTGGGTGTGAGAAACGTTTCGTAGAGGCCTTTGGATTCACAATTTTAATTTTTAATACCCTGAAACTTTTCGTTTAGGAGTTATTTAACGATATTGATTAAAAAATGCGACCGTATGTAGCGGGTTTTATTTGACATGAATATTTAGATGCGTTTTTTAAACAAGTCTATCATATTTTTAAGGTCAAAGTGCAATTCATCATGTCTCCGTGAAATTCTCTTTCTTTAGATAGTACCTCATTTATACAGATTGCGTGTGAGAGCCGCAAAAGGTATGTATACTAATGAAATAATCTAGGCGACGATAATAATATTAATAATAATAATAAAATTAATAATAATAATAAAATTAATAATAATAATAAATATTAATTATAAGAATAAATAATATTAAGTAATAATTATAAGAATTAAATGTAAAGTATGTACTGTGACCCAACACATAGTGCCAGTTTACCAGTTACAGTGTGAGTTTAAGTTAGTGAGAGTGGGAGTTTACCAGATGGTGGGAGGCTGACCCCACCCAATTCAAATGCCCGCGCGATGGCCGCCTGGACGAACACAACGCCACCTGGGGGAGTGAGTGCCGAACTGGCCTAAGCTTGGGAGCACGGTAGAAACGGAATCCACCTTGGGTTGGGCTGACGGGTATGAGTGGCATTCTGCCTAGTGGTGTGTTTGGTAACGAATGGCAGTGTGATAGTGATAGAGGAAGAACTATCCCGGGCTATTACAACATGGACGGGCCCAAACAGTGCCTGGGTAAAAGCGATATACTCTTTGGGTAAAATAATGAGTTTTTGAAGAGCCGGACCCGATAAAGTGAATGGTGATGTTACGTTGCAACAGCCGTTGCACGAACTAAAGTGAGTGACCAACTATTTTTTCTTATAGAAACTACACTGAGAGAAATTCAAATGACTATTAAGAACGTTTTGGGGACTTGTTAGGGGAATACAGTTCACTGCAAACTCAATATAATCATTCATCTTTAACAAAACAGCATAATAAGATTTATGTTTGTTACTATTGCATGAGATGGAAGTCTAGTTGTTTGGATTTACTACAATCGAAATTGTTTTTGTTTTTTCTCTTCATTTCTGGTTTATGTGTGTGGACTTTGCATCATAGAGTGGTTAATGGTTAAAGACATTTGTGCAGGTCTAGATGTGTGTGGGAGGATTACAGGTTCATGTCGTTATGTACACAACCAATGTTATCTGTAGTATGTACCTCTTTTGTTTTGGATTATATTTACTATTAAGAGATTGGACATGAGTTTTTATCATTGTGTTTTTAACCAAAATTTCGTGCATAGAGCCCCGAACTCATGAATTTTCCCCTCTTGATGTTCACCTTCCCTGCTTAGTTTTACATACGTTCCAGAAAACATATGATCCCACAAACAAAGAATGGTCTCAGTACTGGTAACAATACAAAAAGCAGTTGTTCTGAACATCTATCATATAGTCAGAAAAACTGTCAGTGATATGTCTGGCATGTACTGTTGGAGATCCTGAAAGTATAGAAAGATCTTTCTGGTTAATCCTCATTGGAACCGTACGAGTGATCCTCGCCACACCTATGGCAGGTGAATGCCCCCCCTCTGCATGGAAGAAGTGCATAAGTTATAATAACAATAATAATAACAATAACAACAATAATAACAATAACAACAATAATAACAATAACAATAATAATAAAAATAACAATAATAATTATAAGAAGAAGAAGAAAAGATGATGATGACGATGTTGGTGATGAAGAATATCCGGGATTTGCAGAAAAACGTGCCTACTTGTAGACATAACTGTGCCGTGCGATCAAAACGTTGTAATCAAGGAGGCAGAGAAACTCCTTAAATACAAGAGTTTGGAAATCGAGATTAGCCGAAGGTGGAGCGTTAAAACACACGTCGTCCCGATAGTTATCAAAACTCTGAGATTAGTTCCGCAAAATTGGTGTAAAAACTTGGCAAAGCTCCACGGTCATTCAGAAGACTGAGAAGTGCAACGTTTTGCTTTATTGGGAACAGCCCACATTTTACGCAAAGTACTGTAGAAGTACGAGAGTCTCTAGATCTACTACTTCGGAAGCTGGTTGCAACCCGGAGTAGATTATGTATTCTGGCGGATTATCCTCGTAATACTCAGCAGATTTTTTTTATCGTCAATATACTAACTTTATTCTTCAATATTCTATTTAATTATTTACCACGACAATGGCCCTATTTATATACCGAGTTCCATCCGTCCTGATAAAATTTACTTATGGGTTTGATAAGACCGTCTCTACAGATTTACGGTTTATAGTTTGATTAGACCGTCTATACAGGTTACGAACATTTATGTAAGAAATATTAACTTATTTATTTGGGATTCCAAAATTGTTCCTTATCATGAACAATAATGATAATAATAATAATAATAATAATAATAATAATAATAATAATAATAATAATAATAATAATAATAATAATAATAATAATAATAATAATAATAATATCTGTCCCAAAAATCAAGTAACATTGTAATTACTGGTTCTTTGCTTCACACAAACAAAAGAAAAAGCATACATAGCATTTAATATAACAATTCCCAATAACAATAATAATACCCCCGTCGTTATTTCACATATCCCGTTACTTTCTAATTGCATGTATGGCCATAACCTAACATTATTTTAATTGAAAATGTATTTAGATATATTCCAAAATTTGGTCTTCTTACATTACTCAGATTTATAGGTCCGATTTAGTAACTTTCCTGTTCGAGTCTTGAGCATACTTTGCCGCCGCACTCGCGTTCATTCCAAATTTTCATTTCCAGTTCCGTCCAATACTATCGTGGGGTCTTCTTTTCCACAATTGGTTTGTCCTTTGTTAGACTGACATTTCTACCATCAAAATTTTACACGATTGCTATCTTTGACTATCTTGGAGAACCTTCCATCACCATCCAGTCGTCACCGAGTCAGAATCTATTCTCCTCCTCTGTTTATAACAGGCGCTTTCTTCTATCACACACGATGTACATAACATGTACAGTACATAATTCCGTTTCTCTTTAGTTCTATTATACGGGTTCACCCCTTCCGCCTTCTTTCCCTTCACGCTTCCGCAGCCAGTGTCAGTAGCTATTTGGCTTTCCGGAAGCCCTAGTCACAGGTGCCAACGTGTTGGCCACCATTCTGCGACATTTCTCATTTCGCCCTGAAGAAGGTCGCAGAACGGCGGCCGAAATGTTGGCACCTGTGCCTAGGACGCGACGTTACTCGGACAGTGAAGTAGCTGTAGGTTTGTGTGTGAACGTAAGTTTGTGTGTGAACGTGAGTTTGTGTGGGGACGTGAGTTTGTGTGGGGACGTGAGTTTGTGTGGGGACGTGAGTTTGTGTGGGGATGTGAGTTTGTGTGGGGACGTGAGTTTGTGTGTGAACGTGAGTTTGTGTGTGAACGTGAGTTTGTGTGGGGACGTGAGTTTGTGTGGGGGCGTGAGTTTGTGTGGGGGCGTGAGTTTGTGTGGGGGCGTGAGTTTGTGTGGGGGCGTGAGTTTGTGTGTGAACGTGAGTTTGTGTGTGGACGTGAGTTTGTGTGTGAACGTGAGTTTGTGTGTGAACGTGAGTTTGTGTGGGGACGTGAGTTTGTGTGTGAACGTGAGTTTGTGTGTGAATGTGAGTTTGTGTGGGGACGTGAATTTATGTGTGGGCGTAAGTTCGTGTGTGGGCGTGGGTTTGTGAATGCGTGTCAGTGTGTGTGTGCGTGAGTTGGTGTGTGTATGGGTGACTTTGTATTGTGTGCTTCAGTGAGTTTGGGTCAGCGTGAGAGATTTTTTGTGTGTGCGTGTGCGTGCTCACCCATGATGGTGCGCCCGCGTAGCAGGTTGGAGACGTGCAGGTCCATGTTGCCGATGTGCGTCACCTTCACCTGCACGCGCAGGGGGCCCGTCTTGTAGTCGGTGGAGCCGTCCGCTCGCACCACGGGCCTCCGGAAGATCACCGTCGTCTGGTTGTAGTCGTCTGTAACAGAGCGCTCATCAACACGAGTAGGGATGTCGAAAAACTCGATGATTTTAAAACATCCAAATTTTCGACCAGACACATCGATATATTGTTTATTTCGATCCATAATATTCTCCCTCTCTCTCACTCACTCTCTCTCCTCTCTCTCCCTCTCTCTCCCTCTCTCTCCCTCTTTCTTCCTCTCTTTCTTTTCCTCTCTCCCTCTCCTTCCCTCTCTCTCCCTCTCTCTTCTTCCCTCTCCCTCCCTCTCTCACTCTCTCTCTTCCTCTCTCTCCCTCTCTCTCCCTCTCTCTCCCTCTCTCTCCCACTCTCTCCCTCTCTCCCTCTCTCTCCCTCTCTCTCCCTCTCTCTCCCTCTCTCTCCCTCTCTCTCCCTCTCTCTTCCTTTCTCTTCCTCTCCCTCCCTCCCTTTATCTCCCTCTCTCTCCCTCTTTCCCTCTCTCTCCATCTCTCCCTCCCTTCAACCAAAGTAATGAAGGGATGCACTGAAATTGAACGGGATATTTTCCCTTGGCATGTTCCCCTCTTCACCTTAATCTCTATTCATATTGTGACATACCGATATGTCACATGAAAATAAACAAACATTTATTTGTAGATTATATGGTGGAACATGCATTAGAATATATCACGAGAGCAAAGGTTTAGCAACGACCGGGAATAAACAATGTAGTTTTTGTTTTTTGTAAATGCATTAGGAGGTGGCTGCATGCCGAAAGTAGAAAATTTGGGATTGGGCGAAGAAGTTTAGACGATCGAAAGGTCAGCTACACCAAAATGTAACGAACGTATGGATTGGATGGGTGAGAGAAGGACGGTGAAATGTTATGAAAAAAAATGAAGATATGTCTTCGAGGGTGAATCAAGCAGGAAGATTCATTCTGACCGCAATCGCGTGTCTGAACTGATCGTAGGTTCGTGAGAGGGAGCGAGTGTAGTGCAGATAGTCAGAGTCGGGTTATCAGATCGTGAAATTTTAAGGACAGTAAATGATATTGCAGATATTGCATGTGGAAGTAATATTGACGCATAAATTGGGACTTTGTCGGGAGTGGTAATCGAATTATAGATTTCAGGACTATGTCATAGGAAGTAATCGGGACTGAAAATTTTGATAGTTTGAGACCAGTTTGGATAGGAGCAGAAGAGGATTTCTTGGGACTTTGGACTACGGCAAGCTCGCAAGATATTTCGACTGAGAAGTCTACGAGGGACATCAACGAAGAATAGATAAGTTAACCGCGGTATGAAACTGTAAAATTCAAAGATATCTTGATCAAAGGCCTAACATCAAAATCATTTATTAAATTCACTAAATTGTTTGCTAAAAGGTAACAATAAACTTTGTTAAATTTTGTTCTTTAGAAAAGAAAGTGATCTTTCATTTAGTCAATCCAAACAGTAATGAACTAGGAATTAGAATCATTCTATTTCAGATTCCCAGCTGCGCTGTATAGTCAGCGGATCCTATAATCTATTATAAAGGTAATAAGGATTATAATATATCGTGACCCATTGACCCAGCAAGCTGGACGCTAAGATCTTTGCAAGAAATTAATGTGGAGAAAAATGTGTATTTCTCAATATGATTCTCATCACCGCAGCACTGCAAGTGACGCCCCTCCCTCGGAATCCGCTAAGCCAGCCAGCTTCCGAAGATGGCGCATTACACGACCAGGAAAAATAAAATGGCTGGATTACATCAAGTACTAGGTAAACAATACAGGAAACTTTGAAACTTTCTCATACTATTATTGGGAGGCAACTACTCACTAGTGAAGCTACTGACGTCACCTGGAAAATCGGCGATTAATTCAAATTTCAGTACATAAACAAAACCATTTTGGAGAATAATAAGTACTATTTTCATAATAAAGCACTCATACCAGGAAGTCTGTATGGACTGATTGATTTCGTGATATACAACTTCTCTTAATGAAGGAGTCGGAAAACCGATTGCTCAAAATTTCATAATTTGTGCAATCAAATACAGTTCACACCTTCCAAGTCATATAATAAAGTTACTAATAACCGAACAAAAATACTTTATTATCTTTTTTGTACTTGATATTCAAATGTTTATGACAAGTCTGACCACTAGGGGCGCTAGCTTCAAGTGTCTTCCGGTATATCGCAGTGTCATGTATTGTCTCAATACATGACACTGCAATGTATTTGATTACATCTGTAGCCCCCTCGAGTACTCCAGGGTAAATAAAGTGAATTTCTCCCTAATGAGCCCTTATTTCACATCGTGGCAATTAAAGCAAGGATTGATCGATTGATGATTGCGTGCGCATCAGCTACGGATGTCATTAGTCCTGTAAGTGTAGCGCATGTTTCTCATCGGGAGGTGGCGGTGATCTTCCCCACTGGATGGCGAGATCCGTCGCCGACCTACCGTCGACTAGCGGGGTTTTCCTCAACCAGGTATCTCCCACCATCGGGGCACCGCCCCAGCCGGGACAATCTCTAAACTCCCTGCCGACCGGTCTCCCTGCATGTGTGCTAGTGTAGTGCATGTTATTGTGTGTATGTGTGTGTAAGTAATGGGTGAGGACAGGAGAAGAAAAAAAGAAGAAAAGATCACGCGCGGTCCGTGGCACGTTTTTTACGATACTACTCAGACATTCGCCTGGGGTTGGTCGGAGAAACCACGGAAAACTACCGTTCAGAGCAGCCGCCGCTAGAATTCTCCTCCACACCGCGACTGAATTCAACATAGCTGAAAAGCTAGTGTCGAAAATCCTGCCACCATCGGGACTCGAACCTAGGACCTCCCGGTCATTGCCAATACAATAACATCAGTTGATGCACTGAGCCACCGCGGAATATATACTTACACAGAGTGAGGTTCCAGACGCCTCGGTTGTGCATGGGGTACTGCAGCATGAGCCCGTCGATTTCGTACTCGCCCTTCAACCACTTCTCAGGGAAGTACTGCGAGTACTCGATGCGGTTGCTGTCCAGGTCCGACCTACACTCGCGACACAACAGAACAAACACACAAGTTGGCACAAGGACAATGTTGCTAGCGAAACGGCGAAAGAATGGAAGTGTCCGAACTATTATGCGATCACATGGAATAGTACATTATGAAACGATAATGTAACGATGGGTATTGATACAAGAGTGTGATATTACGATACGAGCGAGGCACGAGCGAGTATTGTAAATTTCACACGATTGTATTAATACCCATTACATCGAGTTTCATACGGTACTTTTTTACGACTTATGGTAACTTTTGTAAGTTAAACATTGAATCTCTTCGTCGCAGTTGACACGCAGGGTTCAGCCAAGGCCTCCTGGCAGACAGCTCCCTACATGCCGCAGGGGGCTTTGGTTTACTTGCACGCCTGCGAGAGAGCACAAAAGTTGCGGCAATAATTCCGAGGTCACCATTTTCGATTTTTCTCTTATTCCTGGAGGTGCCAACTCATCCTCTGATTCACTAGATATTTCAAACTAAAGAATTGGCCGGTTTTAAAGGACAATCACACGGCAGCAAAATATAACACAGTAACTTGCGTTCTGATCTTGACGTCAGTGAAATGTTCCCGCTACCACTACCACTGCGCTAGTCAAATAGGATCAAAATGAAATTACGATCCAATTTATTTTAAATAATACTCCACCTAAAAATTACTGATAGTCAAAGAAATTAAAATTGATAATAATGAAATCTGTATCGTAATGAGTATCATTATGCAACTGTTTGTAGCCATCATTTGACAGAATTCTACAATGGGAGTAGAAAAAAGTAATTTTTAGTCTAGTGATCTTTCGAATTTTCATTTTTCATCAGATTAATCGAGTGATGATCCGAATCAAATGAAACTAATTTAATATGTATCTTGGCAGAACAATAATCTGAGTAGCGCAGCAGAAAGTATGAATTTCCAGGCCTATTACTTTAAGGGGCAGAATGAAATGCAAAACTGATGGAAAACCGGGGAAGTCATTTAATGCGGAAAAAATCTCCAGGGTGTTCCTCCTAATGTTACTAGTAAATAATTCCTCTACCTTTTCTCCTAAAAATGTACAGATAATAGTAGAATGTGTTTTCTGTAATTTTCCAATTATGACGCGGATTGAATATCATCAGACCTTCCTGCTTATTTCTCATACTCGAAGCTAATGTACACTTAAGAGGTCAATAGCGTCATTTGCGAACCGCGAGAGCTCTACAATTCTGATGGCCCGCTGAAGGGATGAGGTTCTATTTACAAAACATCGGTCGCGACATCAAAGGATTGCCATAAAATGCATCCCAATCCCATCAATTCACAACTTTTCGCTTTTGGTCATTTGTATTACAAAATGTACATTCTTTCTTCGGCCATACTTAGGAATGTTCTCAGCGCATTGACGTACTTTAAGGACAACCTTCTGGACATATTATATAGAAACAGAAAAATTCAATGACATGATGTTGCACAGTGAATAATTATCAAGCGATAAAATTAAAGCGTTTGGAAAATTACCAGTCTAACCCACCCTTTATTATTGGAAATTAAATTAGAAATGCCAACTTACGGGGACACTCAAGGACTACATTTGCATACATCAATGAGGTTGGTTGTGACATTATACGATTAAAAACGAATTAAGGTCGTTATAACAAATATTTAACGTCTGGATTGGAACCTTAATGACCATTATATTAGAGTCTAAATTTAGTAATATCTGAAATAACACAAAAGAATTAATTACGTATATTCATATTTATAAATTGTACACTTCAGAGTATTATTGCACACTACAGGAGGACGTTGTGACTACATGAATTCCATCGCTAGTCAAGTAAAAGCTAATTAAACAGAAATATGAAGAGGACAGAATGTTAACAACATTTTGAATTAAGAGATAAATAAAACCAAAGTTAAGAATTTGTAAAATTACTCATTACAAGAAAAAAAACGATGTTTCCAGTCAATAAAGTATATTTAAAGCAGACGTTTCGGCCTAAATTGTAAGGCCCTCTGTGTCTGTAAGTTGCTTAGGTTATGTTACACCATAGTGTCGAGTTATAATATATAACCAGGCACTTCCGATCTTAACCAATTGTAGTCTAAAGAACCATATTAAAGAGGTCCAGAGAAATGCAATTGTTTATCTTGGAAAATCTCCTTCCAATAGAAAATTAATACTTTAAGGTATCGGAGCATGTTCGATACACAACGGTTCAAAGTACTGTCCTTTAGACCACCATTGGATAAGATCAGAAGTGTCTGGTTATATATTATAACTCGACACTAATATAACCTAAGTAACATAACCTAAGCAACTTACAGACACTGAAGGGAGCCTTACAATTTAGGCCGAAACGACTGCTTTAAATATACTTTATTGACTGGAATCATCTTTTTTTCTTGTAATGTTTGATTTATCCAGTGAATCCTGATTTATTTATAAAATTATTCATTCTACCCGTATGACTTGTCATCGCTATCTCTTAATACAAAATGCATAAAAGATGGAGGCTCACTTGAAACGGTCGACAAAAGAGCGCGACCAGCCATACTCCTCCACGTCCATGAGCCTGAGGCGGTAGTTGAGGCTGGGGCCGCCGCGGCGCTGCAAAACCTCCGGCGCGTGGTGTGGGTCGAACGGCGCCACATTCAGTTCCGGCAACCCTGCGACACATAAACACGGGCTCAGGGTTGACAGATTGAGGAATTTTGTCCCCAAAATGGGGATTTGTTTCGTCATGGGAAAAATGGGGAGCATAAATGTACGGGGAAATGTTCGGGAATATTTTTTGGTAAATTATTTTGTTCCGGAGTCGAGATAGAAATTACATTCTCTCAATTATTATGAATATAAGAAAGAAACAGTAGATGTTATTCACGCTCATTTTTATCTATCAAAAATAAAAAATAAATGATAGGCACCGAGTTAGAAAAATCTTCGAGGAATCTTAAAGGACGATGATTGGTTGATTTGAATTATTTGAATTTAAGGGGGCAGCCAGTGGAATCGTCAGGGGCAGCTTATGTCGTTGGTCCATTGTTTGGTGAATATTTTTCCTTCCAAAGTTGGAGAATTTTGTGTCATTGAAGTGGTTATTTGAGGAAATTACGTTGTCGTGGTGAGGAAAGAGCTCCCCATATACCTGGCATCCCTGCACGGCCTGCTCACTACAGATTTCTCGACAGACTGGCAATGCTTCTCGTGCATTTTGCAGTCGGAATTTCTTCATGTTGTTTCTACGTTGTTAGTAAGTTTTGCAGTATTCAAAAGATGAAAATAAACTGAAAATTTTGGTGGCGAAATGTAAGGTGACATTTCTGTAGCTGCTCGAAAAGGTTAGAAAGTAGTTATTTATGGTTCCAGTGGTGAAAGAGACATTTCATTTTGCGCGGAAGGGTTGCGTCACGAGCCGGAGAGGCGCAATCCTATGCGGGAAATAAAACCACATTCAACGCGTGCGTCATGCACTATTTTTAAACAGCCTTACGGACTTTAATTTTATTTCATTATTTTTTTAACATTTTTCTACCCCATTGTATAATGCTGTCAGTTAATGTATATAATTGTAATTGTATAATGCTACCAGTTGCAGGATAATACTCATTACGACACAGATTTCATTATGACACAGATCCTTGACTAATCACAGAGTTTACAAACCAAGTATTGACACTTATCAACTCATTGAGAATCGTTCTAGTAAATGTTTCGTTCAATTGTGTACATAAAATTGCATTTGATATTATATTTTGATTGACAGTTTTATTTTCTTTTGTTATTAGTATTTTTTCATGGAATATTATTTAAAAGAAATTGGATCATAATTTCACTTTGATCCTATTTGACTAGAGCAGTACTCGCTCGTTCCTCGCTCGTATCGTAATATCACACTCGTGTATTAATACCCATGATTACATCATCGTTTCATAATGTACCATTATTCATCTTTGTTCGACCATAAGGTTTTTCAAACATTTTCATGAGATTGATTAGTGATTCCAGGCGCGTCAACGGCTGCTATGATCATTACTTCCGTAAGTGTAATGCATGTTTTAGAGAGAGAGAGAGAGAGATAGAGAGATAGATAGATAGATAGATAGAGAGAGATAGAGAGATAGAGAGATAGAGAGATAGAGATAGAGAGATAGAGATAGAGAGATAGAGATAGAGAGATAGAGATAGAGAGATAGAGATAGAGAGATAGAGATAGAGAGATAGAGATAGAGATAGAGAGATAGAGATAGAGATAGAGAGAGATATAGAGATAGAGAGATAGAGATAGAGATAGAGATAGAGAGATAGAGAGATAGAGATAGAGAGATAGAGAGATAGAGATAGAGATAGAGATAGAGAGAGATAGAGAGAGAGATAGAGAGAGATAGAGAGAGAGATAGAGAGAGATAGAGAGAGATAGAGAGAGATAGAGAGAGATAGAGAGAGATAGAGAGAGATAGAGAGAGAGAGAGAGAGAGAGAGAGAGAGAGAGAGAGAGAGAGAGAGAGAGAGAGAGAGAGAGAGAGAGAGAGAGAGAGAGAGAGAGAGATAGAGATATAGAGATAGAGATATAGAGATTAGAGATATAGAGATTAGAGATATAGAGATAGAGATATAGAGATAGAGATATAGAGAGAGAGATAGAGACAGAGAAAGAGATAGAGAGATAGAGACATAGATAGAGATATAGAGATATAGAGATATAGAGATAGAGAGATATAGAGATAGAGAGATATAGAGATATAGAGATAGAGAGAGAGAGAGAGAGAGAGAGAGAGAGAGAGAGAGAGAGAGAGAGAGAGAGAGAGAGAGAGAGAGAGATATAGAGAGAGATAGAGAGAGAGATATAGAGAGAGATAGAGAGAGAGATATAGAGAGAGATAGAGAGAGAGATAGAGAGAGAGATAGAGAGAGAGATAGAGAGAGAGATAGAGAGAGAGATAGAGAGAGAGATAGAGAGAGAGATAGAGAGAGAGAGAGAGAGAGAGAGAGAGAGAGAGAGAGAGAGAGAGAGAGAGAGAGAGAGAGAGAGAGAGAGAGAGAGAGAGAGAGAGAGAGAGAAGTGGCGTTTATCTTTCCCCGCTGGATGGCGAATTCCGGCGACGACCTACGTCGGTTTGCGGGGCTTTCCCCATCCAGATATCTTCCACCAGCACGGCACCACTCTAGTCAAGACAAGCTCTAAGCTCCCGATTGGTCTCCCGACAAGTGTGGCTGTCTAGTTCATGTGAATGCAGGTGTGCAAGTATGGTGTGAAAATAGGGAAAACAAGGAGAGATAGATCCCGCGCGGTCCATTGCCCGTTTATTAGGGTAGGTACTGCTCTGGCATTCGTTTGGGTTTGATCGGAGAAACCTCAGAAAAATATCAATTAGAGCACCCAATCACAAGACTTCTCGAGACAGCGACTGAATTCGACCTAGCTACGTAGCTAGTGTCGAACGTTCTGTTACCGTTTGGAGTGGAATCTCCCGGTCAGAGGCCCTGCGGTGACAGCAATTGATGCCCTGAGCCACCTAAGCCGGTTTTCATGTAATAATACAGATTTTAATAATAAATACATTTGAAAAATTAATGTTAACAACAGCCATTGCACTAACAAGTGACCATGAAGGAACTTTTAAGTGTTTTTGTTAGATGTTACAATGAATGAGAACTTACGGAAGAGAAACTGTTAGAAAGAAGTAAATACCTTTTGTAAATTCTGCTTGCAAATTATGGGGATTGCAATAGGTCTTTGGGGAATAGAGTTTTAATTACAGAATTTGAAGCTGTTTTATCTAAAAAGAAAGATGCTTAATAATGGTCTAGGTCATACTTTCGTAGAAATCTCTACATTTTCGAAAATTTCAGAAGTTAGAAATAATGCAAGAAAGTAAGTGCTGTTGTAGTACCATTAATTTTCTATATTGTTTCAACAATAGCTGTTAAGAAACATCAGTTATTTTCTTAGATCTTTCATTGAAACAATGCTAAAAATCAGGATTTGGTTTTCAGATAGAAGAGAATGGTAGAAAATCAATTAACGTATTCTCGTTAACGTACGTAAGTTGTATGCAATTTTTGTATAATTGAGTCAAGAACACACAATATTCTACCTCTATTTTTTAATGCGTAGGAAGGATGAAACTCATTATATAACGTCAATTTTTAATGAATTTCTAGAGATTTTTGCATTTATCACGAAGAAACGCGATTTTGCTACAAAACACTTTGCCACGAAAACGCCCGAACAAACTTATTGAATTCTGAGTCCTAACAATAGAAACTGCCAAAATAACGAGGCATTGTTTTAATTTAGTGTTTGTCGCTTTCATCGTTGAAATAGGCCTGTACGCATTGGTAAGAGGCCATCCATAAATTACGTAACCCAAATTTGGAGTATTTTGAACACCTCCACTCCCCCCTGTAACGCCCGCTTGAACCCCCAGCCTTAAAGAATTACGAAATGCTTGTAAGTACAAGAAATGAAAATAAATTATAGCACAGTAAGAAAATTGTATTAATTTTAATTGTGTGTATATTAAAATGTTTGATAATTAATGTCGGACTTAATTGCCGGTGTTGAGTGTACCTAACAACAATATTGGGGGCCAATTGTGACTGAAAGAAGGACGCAAAGAAGAGAAAATGTTTTATCACATGCAATGCACACGCCTCCGTCGTGTATAACACGTGACGAATATACTGTACTATAAAAGGATTCTAGACTGTACTAAACATACAACTATTTTCTTCATAATCTTACAAATTGAATAAAAAGTTTGTGAAAAAATATTTTCATTTATTGTAACAATTTACACCTAATAATCTTCATTTTTTATGTTTTAAAAGAAATTCATCAGTTAATATATTGATATTTTAATATAAGGTTCAAAAAAGGAACTATGTCAGTAAATGTTGAAAAGTGTAAAAAATAAATATTGTTTCGTAACACTAACCCCCTATATAACGTCTAAAAACCCCTTGCCTCTCTTTAGCGTTACGTAATTTATGGACGACCCCTTCCTTAGGTGCCATTCCGCCCTGTCTCTTCGTAATCTTACAAATTGAATAAAAAGTTTGTGAAAAAATATTTCCATTTATTGTAACAATTTACACCTAATAACTTTAATTTACTTAAGTTTTAAAACAAATTCATCAGTTAATATTTTGATGTTTTAATATAAGGTTCAAAAAAGGAACTATGTCAGCAAATGTTGAAAAGTGGAAAAAATAAATATTGTTTCGTAACACTAACCCCCTATATAACGTCTAAAAACACCTTGCCTCTCTTTGGCGTTACGTCATTTATGGACGACCCCTAAGTTGCCATCCCACCCTGTCTCAATATTGTGACATATCACAACGTGGCGTGGAAGTGCTTATTCTCATCTGAGCGGTGCGGGTCGCCACCGGACCAGGGCAAACATCGTTTGGCGGCGCGGCGCCGTTTGTTGGCTCATCTCGGGTGCCGGAGCTCCAAGGCCACCGAACGCCCACAGAGGCACTGGCACGTTTCTCGCTATTCACATCTCGCCACATGAACACGTTCAAAGCCACATGAACACGCACGATGTAAGATTCAGCCAAGGAGATACCTTCGCGTTTACAATATGCACACACACGTTTACTCTCCACTGGATGCTAAGAGAAACAATAATTTATGTCAATAAGAAATTTCACTATGTGGACTAAAGAGGACTCTCATGTAAGGAATTGAGAGTAAAAATGGTCTAACTTTCATTTGTTGCCAATGGTTTTTAATTTTTTCATTATGTGTTATTGATTCAACTTCAAGTTACTCTAGTACTAGCATTTATTAGAGATCAAAAATGAAGGGTATACTTGACGGGGATGATGATGATGAAGATTATGTAGGTGAAGGTGAAGAGGGTAGGGCGAAGTAGTGCTATGTAAATAAAATTACGTCAATTTTACACTGTAGTTAGAATGGGTTCCTTTAAATGATTGTCATAAACAAGTTCCCGGACGTCAGATCACTTCTGCTAGTTATAAAATAAAACATTTTTAGTATAAAGACTGGAACTCATTGCCTTCCTGTCTCTAAGGACCGTGCAGAATGTTTCATTGGATTGCAAAATGATTTAAGGTGATGTTGGAATCACATTCGCTTTCAGCTGTAGTACAGCCGGACGACCAGGCGAAGCCACATCGGAAGGTTCTTTGCGAACGTGCCAGCCTTCACCACGTATTTGATGGCATTGTCTTGTCAGGCCTGAAGAAGGCCACGGTAGTGACGGAAGTGCCGGCGCACCTTACTTTGACGTAGCACCGCGCAGTGCCCGGTCGGTAAGAGGATCCAGGGGCGTGGAGGAAGGAGAGGGAAGGGGAATCGATTGTGAGTGGTGTGTAGAGTGCCACTCACCTCGCTTGAAGAGGTGCTGGATGGAGTTGAGCCCCTTCATGACGCACGAGTCGAAGGTCGGACTCCGCTTCCGGCAGCCCTTGAACACCCGCGCTGCAACAGGTCATAACAACAGCAATAATAACAACTACAATACTAATAATAATAATAATAATAATAATAATAATAATAATAATAATAATAATAATAATAATAATAATAGAACCTGGAGAAGAAGAGGTGGCTAAGAGATTTATACCGACTCAGCGCTTCGGATGAAGGGTCATTGTTCGAGTCCCGCCTTGGGCATGGCTGATAACCAGTTGTGATGGCTCGCGGAGCAGATCAGAGGAGCCCGCAACTGAATTTATAATTTATTATCTGTCGACTTCTACATAGTATTTTTATGTGTGGCGTGTTTTTTAATACTTTTCTTATTTCGTGTAAAATTACACGAAAATTAATCATATTGTCGAAAAATTGGGCAGGACTCATTACAAGATGTCTTTCAAGAACAGATTTCATTAAGTAAATGAGTTTTCTATCTTCAGTATTATAGTTGTAGGAAGACGCACTCAAAAATTGAACTTTTTACAATTTTCTAAAAAGTAGGGCTTTCAACCAACACGTGACCTGCACAATTCTCTTAAGAGTCCTTTACGCCATCTGAGGACGTTTAATCAAAAACATTCGAGCCATTTTTCCGAAAATTTTGGAAACGTTTTTGAGTCTTCATGTCAAGTGCCCTCAAAATCAACATATCCGGTTGAAACTCCAATAGCCTCGAGTTCATTTATATCGATCGGGGAATATCAATTTTCGAGAAAATCGGCTGAACGGTTTAGGCACTAGCGTTGACCATCCAAGCGTACAGACAGGCAGGCAGGTAGGTAGGCAAGCAGCAGGCAGACGAACAGATAGGCGTTTTCCTGTCAATCGATTTTTCGGTATCAAGGACCCACAAAACATTGATTATGGCTATACCATATGTTAGATGATGTAATTTAATGTATACAGCAACAAGATTTATTCATTTTTGCGTTACCAGGGCCCGGTAATAAGAGTTTTCGTGCCGAAAATCCGCCGGTTTTTCCGCGCAGCATTACGTAACTTTCTCTCTACTACGTAGCGAGAAAGTAAAAAGGAAGAAATACTTATGGGGTGACCATATATTTATGGAGATTTGCTTTCTAAGAGAAAGTATGATCCCTCTTATAAGAACAAAAAACCTTTGTACTAGATAGATTTGAACGAGATGTATCCAAAAATGATATGAACTCAAAATTGACTGAGTGGACATACAATGTTGTAATATTATATGTCCACTGTTAAGACATACAAACCGGATTGTTTGCATCTGAAGGGCCGAATACAAGGCAAAACTGGGGCTATCATGCCATATCACAAACCTGTATGGCGAGCGCTTTGAAAAGAACCTGTGAATTTGCAAACTTCTTTGCTTCATCTCGATGATGAAAATCTTTTGCTTTACCCTAATCTGTTCGAACCGGTGTTCCGGTACACTGTCAGTTCCGAATGAATAGCGTAGGCTTCCGCAGCCAGAGTCTTGATGTGGGCTGTCGGGGTGACGCCGCGTCCAAAGGCTGAAGTGCCGACGGTCCGACCGACATATCGTGGTCCCCTTCAGGGCTGTAGGCAGTACATCTTCGACTAGGCGTCACCCGGACAGCCCAGATGAGTTCCGAACGGACTTTGAGAGAGCAATTAGCAGCATAACCAGCAATTAGCAGCGTAACCAGCAACCCGTCCAGTCGAACTCATAAGATAGGCATTCTGTTTATTTCTCTATTCTTTTCATTACGATCCTGGCCCTTCTATTAATACAACTCCGGAATGTGCGTAAACATTTGCGAACGTTAATGTGTCTGTTCGACCCATTCACAATAGGCAGAACCCAGTGACACACGCACTGAATAGCCATGAAGCAACGGAGCAGGCTTTCTCTATTTGCGGCGCGTGGCCCAATTTGTGCTTACATTAGCCTGCGGAATGGACGTTACAGTGCGGCTGACTAAATCGTTTGTGGCCGCTGTGGCGTAACGGTGTCCCCATACTTCCGCAAGCGCTTCGAAGCCATCCACTAGTGAGGGCGCTCTTAGACTCGGTTCCTTTTGACAAGTCTGGATTTACCTCCAAGGCAAATTAGAAGTTGCAAGGAAGGCCCCACGTTCCGGGAAAAAATGTAATAAAGTATTCGAAAAAGAAGTCAAAATGCGTATGTCTCTGTAAAATAATTGTTAATAAAAATACTACTGCACTAAAATAAAATATGTTTTCAATTCTATAAGTAATTTGTTCATTTTCATTTGTATTTGTACAAAAAGTTGAAGCACATCTCGAAGTATGGCCCCAGCACATGTGATATGCTTGGGGTAACCGCTACCGCTCGGCAGTAGTTGAATTTGGCTCTGGCCTTTGATTGCTTGTCCACTACTGCTCACCTGCCAGAACATTTTTTAAACATATTTATTTACATTCTGGTCAACCATAATGCCTTAATTTTTGTATAATTGTATTTTAGTTTCTGTATATCAGTGAGTTTTCATGTACGGGGAAAACCTTGAATATATGACATAAAACCTATGTGGGTGGTTATTAGTTATTTTTATCCTTAATTTATTAATTTCATCAAATATTTCAAAATAACATTAAAGATCAGGTTATATTCAGGGCAAATTCTTTATCTTCAATAATGTAATTATAGGAAGACGCCGAAAAAATTTAGACTTTTGCAATTTCGAAAAAAGTCAAAAGGTTTCAACAAAAATGAAACCTGCATCATTTTCTTAAGGGCAATCTTATAACATAATTTAATCAAAAAATTTTAAGCCATATTTGAGAAAATCATTCACGAGAGAATAATTCATGTAAAGTACTCCGAAATCAATATATCAGTTTCAAACTCAGAGGACGAATCTGAAGCCAAAATCGCGCGCCAAGTTTCTGAAATAGCAAAAACCATCGTGAATTTTTTTGTGAGTTTTTATCAGATCAAAAGACGTGTGATTTTGTACGTACGAGTATGTCGACGCGCTAAATCCTAATCTGAAGCCATCACCCTCCAGTTCTTTTTTAAATAGAAAAAAAATCATCTTGAAATTAACTCTCTACAATTTCACGGTTTTTTTTTTTTTTTTTTTTTTTTTGAGATTTAAAAAAATGGCAGGTGGTGGCGCAATTCTAGCTTCAGATTCAGATTTAGCGTGTTGAAATACATAGAGAAACATGTGTGAAGTCGCTGGGTCTCACAACAAACCCCGAAAACAAGATATACAATTTCACGGAGGTTTTTTTTTTTCGAATTAAAAAGTGGAAGCGGTGCCGCAATTTTGACTTCAGATTCGGATTAATCGGTTCGAAATACATAGATAAACATGTTTAAAGCCT
>BLKR01006042.1:0-66326 GCA_011170035.1 Teleogryllus occipitalis | reverse complement strand
TTTATCATATTTGGTAACATGGCGTCCGATATAGGGGTATTGCTTCAACCAAAGTCAAATTTGCTGAGTGCGAGTAATTAGAATGTTTATATAATACTGTCCTTCCGAACTACAAAAGTAAAACCAAACGAATTAACGTTTGTAGGACACATTTTCCCGGGAAGTGGAAAATATGGTGTTTGGAAAATTCCCAGTTCAGGATGATAATTTTTTTAAACTTCCCTATCAGAGGACTGAATTTCGAAAGAAGGAAGAACGACAAAGAAAATTGAAAGTTTCCTCATCCATCCTCAAATATTTCATTTCGAAGGTCTTTAATCAATGCTTCACAATGTGCGACCCATAACCTCACCATGGCGTTGTTCTAAAGCCTCACCCTCAAACGTTTTCTTACTTACCGTTTGCTACATTAGGATTAAACATAGATTAGTTATAATAAAACATAAAGTAGCAAAACACAACTATTTGTGCGTAATTGATTGTAAATCGCGAGCAAACCTACATAAAATTTGGACGAAATGTAATACGCTCATCAAATTTCTTTGTCAAAGTTTTCTCATCAAAGTTCAAAGACTGCCACAAAGTTCTTTATCAAATATATGTCATATAACTTTTATAGTGTAATACCGGCCAAAGTTGCCGAATGTTATATCTTTCCCATTCATGTCGCCAACAATGAACGTCTCGGAAACACATCTCAAATATCCATAGTTGAATATTATAACAACAAAATATCAAATTTTTCTAATAAATATTCCTTCAAGATTCCGGTATTTTCTGTTTTTCTTTCATGTTATATTTAAATACGATTATTAAGAGAGAAAACCTCATTGAGATAATTTCAATTAAATCAATGCAACTCGAAGAGCAAACGCTCGTGCGATTTAAAGAATAAACGCTAGTTTCTTTCTGTACTCAGAATTCGTCTTGTATATGAGTTAGGGCACGGGGATACCAACATTTAAGAAAATGTTCACAGAATACATTTCTCCCTACAGTACATTACACACAATTTTTAACTGTTTTTGACATTAAATGAAAAATACAGCGTCGTAATAGGGCCTTGTCCATCCCGACAATCATCAGAATTCAAAAGAAATTCAGAATGACAGCTCGTCAAACGAAAATTCAAATTTGCTATTTCAAAAATTGTAAAATTATCTAAAGAACTTATATTTTTAAACAATTGTACGTGATCTTTATTAAAGGACTGATTATTTGAAAGGAATATTTGAAGATCTGTTTTTGATGAACACATTTCATTAAGGAAACAAACTATCTTCAATACTTAAGTTGTAGGAAAACGCCGAAAAAAAATTGTTTTGTTGCATTTTTGGAAAAATTCAGTATATGAACGAAAATAACCTCCACCATCGTCTTATAGCGTCCATTACGCTATCCGGCAATAAAATTTAACCAGAAAAGTTCATGCCATTTTTTAATTTTTGAAAATGTTTCAGGGGCTTCTTGTAGAGTACCATCCAAAAATAAAATATTGATTTGAAATTCAGGAGGGCTCGACATCAGCCAGATCGCTTGCGGAATATCAACTTTGGATAAAATTGCCTGAACAGTTTAGCCGCTAGCATTGTTCACAGAAGAAAATACGTTTTACCATTAATCGTTTTTTTTTTGTATTTACTACCCACCGAACCTGGCTTCTGGCTACACTACATGCTAAAGGGATTTTATTCTATATTTATCAACTGAATTTATCCACTTTTTTTTACACCAGGCCCCGGAAATGACAGTTTTTTGTGTCGAAAATTAGCCGATTTCCTCCGTAGAAGTACGTAACTTTTTACTTTCTCGTATACGCATATACATACGGAGTAATATACGTAGTATAGAGAAAGTTATGTAATGCTCCGCGAAAAAAACGGCGAATTTTCGGCAGAAAAAATGTATTGCCGGGCCCTGAAAACAAAGGAGTGGATTAATCCAGTTACTAAATTAAGAGAAAAAATCTCTAACACGTGATGTAACCATAAATCCTGTTTTGTGGGTCTTTGATGCCAAAACATCAATTGAAAACAAAACGTCAGTCTCTCTGCGTCTGTCCGTCTCTCCGTCCATCTGTGAACACTACTAGCGCCTAAACAGATCGTACGATCTTTTCCAAATTGAAGAATCCCTTGTCGATGTGATTCTAGTTGAAACTTTGAGATATTAAAAATCATTCTTTAAAATTTGAGGGTACGTTACATGAAGCCGTCGGTCATTTTCAAAAGTTTCTCAAAAACGACCCCAATTTTTTTCTTTAAATTTCTTCTAAGAATAGAGTAAAATACACCTATAAAGGCGACATACGTCCTATGTCCACTGTAAACTCTGAATTTTCGAAAATTGGAAAAGTTTGAATTTTTTCGGCGTTTTACTACTCTAAAATTGAACACAGATTTTTCTTTCAAATTAAATTTGTTGTCCATAAATAATTCTTTCAATAAGGTCATATAATTTTTTTTTGAAAATTACAGACAGACGAACAGACACAAGAACAGACACATCAACAGACACACTAAGTGCATACAGGTTTTTCGCCGTCGTTCGATTTTTCTGTATCAACGACCCACAAAACATTGGTTTCGGGCAACACAAGTTAAAGGATTTTTTTCTACATTTCACAACATTAGTTAACCCTTTTTACGTTACCAGGACCCGGCATTGACAGTTTCCCCATAGATTCTCAACAACAATTTTCGAATGTTGTTGAAATAATGCCTTTATTATGATTTTCCTATAGATTTGTTAAGAATACGAAGTAAAGAACAGAAGATTCCTTTCTTATTGTATTTCATTTCATATTGTTAATAAATCTCTTTTTAATATTTACTGATTATTTCACCTTTGGAATTGATTGAAAACTTTTGTTGAATAGAAACAATGAAAAACAATTTTTTCTTCCTTCCTGGTAACTATGTAGTAAGAAGAAAAGGTATTGTAATCATGCGCCGGGAGACGGGGATTTTTCGACAAAAACCTCTAAATTCCGATCACTGGTCACGACAAAAGTAGATAAATGTTATTCTTGTATATAGTGAATTACTTCAATACGTTTGTAGACAGAATCCATGTTTTGTAAGTCCTTGTTACTAAAAAATCTATTTACGACAAAAAGTCTGTTTGTCCGTCTGTAGTTAACACAAGCATCTCAACGCCGCACGTTCTTTTTTAGTCAAATCTGTGATACATGAAGGTTTAAAATCATCTTTGTGAGAGACAAAAGTTGTAAGAGTTTCGGTGGTATAGCACGTAAGCGCGCTGTTGGCGAAGCTTAGGCACGTAAGATCGAATCTCATCCACGGCGAATAATTTTTGCGGGTAGAAACAATTTTGCGGTTAATTGTATAGTTATAATCATTCGTATTCATTATAAATATCACATAAAGTATGTGTTTTGAGGCGCCACTATTTATTTTAGTGTGTTAATGTCTTTAAGAATCACGTATAAATATGCCACTATTGCGATTCTGGCTTCAGAACGTCTGCACGCGCGCCCGTGTTGAGCTCTAGCGTTATCGCAACTCTCATCTGTGACGTAATTCAACCTTGGCCGTAGTCGCCGAAAGATAAGACCGGGAACGACGTCCACAGAGGGTTCTAAAGACCGCGGCTTCTGGTTGAAAATATTTCTTAGTAAAATGAGCTATGTAGTTGCGTGGGTTTTATGCGGTTGCATTATTTTTGTGAATTTGATATCTTTGACACATGTAGAACATTTTTCTAATAAAAAATCTAAGTGCAATGAATATCACGTAACTATTCTTAACGTAATAAGTGTGCTTGGACAGCGTTCTAAGAAAAACCGGTGATAGCTCAGTGCGGTCGAGCCAGACCTACAGACTACAGGGATCCGAGTTCAAATCCCAGTAACTCTGGAATTTTTTTACCTCCACGTGTAAAGAGTTACGTAATGCCGTAGGAGGAAGTGTCAAAATTTTCACAGAAAACACGTTTTGTAAGTAGCTAGTTCGAAAAAGTGGATTGTTGGTATTGTTCTTTTATTTTCTATACACAAGGCTGTCAAAACGCTTGTTTTTTGAACCCGAAAAAGTGATTTTCCAAAACCCCTCTTTGTGAATCCGTCTTCGTGTGAGTAATTCTAGAGCCTTAAGTAAACACGATTTTCACCAAAATGGATATTCCTTGAACGATCTGGCTATTATTACGAATCTTCGAATTTGAAACGAATCTTTTAATTTTGAAGGTACTTTACACCAAACCCCATCATATTTACATAATTTTCTCAAAAAGAGCTCCAATTTTTCGGTAAATCTATTCCTCGAAGCACAAGATGTTTAAAGGTGGCGTACGTTCAATTTTGGGCGAACGATCTGAATTTTCGAAAATTGCAAACAAATACCTATTAACATTGTCGAAAACAAATACTAACGCTAGAGATTTTTGTTTCGTTAAATCTCTTTTTAAAAATAAATATTAAATTAATGTAAATTAAACACTCCACTCTCTCCTAGTAATGATCCACTCTTCACTAGTAATGATTGCTGCTATTGGGTCTAACCGCTTCATTATTCTTTGGAGTGCTACTGTTTTCTAAAATTTTTTTTCCAACAGTTTTATCTCAAAAGTACTGGATGAGAACAGTTGATATCTGGAGTTGAAGGGATGGTGTTAGCTCCTATTGTAGGCCTGATTCCTTGTGATTCCAGTGAAAAATCAGTAACTGCACTGAAACGGTAGAAGCTCCCGTCAATTGATAATCATAAGTGAATCACCATGTACTGGGTAGCGAGGAGAACGAGGAAATCTATATAAATTGTCACCTGCTCTTTCTTTCTCAGATAAACACTTGGAGAGTTTATCAACATCAAATCGAAATTTTAGCGCCTTTGATGTAATATTAAACATAAAAAAATCCCTTCCAGTTGTCTGCGTGTTAATTTTTAGTGTATCAAAATAGCCCCGACACCCGTATTACATTAGTCTCTTAAGTTGTATCATATTAGCCCCACAATTTTGAGGCTGTATATATCATGACACGATTAATATTATTGCATTATTTTAACGCAGAAAAGAATATTAATTCTTTCTTAATGATAACCTATTTTCAAAAATATCGTGTCATAAAAAATAACGAAGTAACGTCAAAAGATTTATATCACGGTGGTAAAGTTTTTGACTGGAAAAATTAGGCATTTTAGTTTTGATTTTTTTCCTCCCAAATGTTGTTACATTCTGAGTGTTTGCTATATGGTCATTATAATAGAATATATTTCCTATCATTTGTCATTTTCTTGTTAATTTTGGACATAAATAAATAACAACTCTTAAAGTGTAATACATTAACCCCAATTTTCTACTGTATAATATTAGCCCCGGCTGATCTTTATAACATTGCCGAAAAAATGAACGCTAGAGATTTTGTTTAATGAAATCTCTTTTTAAAAATAGATCTTGTATTAAGATAAATTGAACACCCTGTTTTTTTTTAAACTGCAAATGCTTCACTTTCTTTTCGCATCGGAAAGGAGGTAACCTGGTGGTGAGGGGGAACCGTGTCAGGTGAGTTAACTTTAAAGACCCGAGTTCGAATCCCAGCGAGTGGAAAATATTTTCTGCTGCAGTAGGTTTTTTCTTTTTGTTTCTTTTTTGCAGGTCCACATAGTCCGTATTGAATATTGCATAGCAATTACGAATAATACGTGAAAATATATGCTGTAGAGGCAACACTTGTTTTGAACATAAAACACATTCTAAATAGTATGTATAGTAAGAAAAATTTTATTTAAGTGAGTAAACTTAGATCATTCACTTTGATTCTCTAAATTAAAACTTGACGTAACTGAGAACAGTGTCGTCATAAGAGTTATTATGATACATATATCCTTTATTTTTAAAATCTTAGGCCCCGAAACGCGCCTCGAATTAATTATTAATATAATAGCAATAGCTATTTATATATATATAATTTCATAATTATTTCCAAAGAACCGGAACGCCGTTCCGTCGCGTACCAACAGAAATCAAGCCTTTTATATACAGGATATTCGGGGAAGAAATGTCGAATCTTCGAAAAATAGCTGTTAAGACAATTTTAAGCTTATTTTGTCTAATAAACTACACGGATATTCCAAATGGCTAAAGCCGCAATAAACATTCAAAAGTTGGTTTGGATATATGTTTTCTAGGCACTATTTGCGTTGTAGAAGCATATAAACACTTCATTAATATCTAAATTGTTTATGATTAACAAAATAAATGAATACATTTGATCAGAAAGAAAAATTAACCTAGAAATAAAAAAGCACCCAATTTTCACAGTTCGACTGCTCTTTTATTTCTCGGTTAATTTTTTTCTGAACTAATATATTAATTTATATTGTTAATATTAAACATGTTACATGTTTCTGGTGTGTTTACATGATTCTAGAATGCAAAGTTTTGCGTAGAAATCATATTTTCAAACCAACATTTGCGTGTTTATTGCAGCTGAGCCATTCAAAATATTTATGTTGTTTACTAGACAAAGTATGATTAAAATTGTTTAAACCCTTTTTTTTCAAATTCTAGACGTTTCCTTCCCCGATACTCTGTATATCCATGCTTCTCTAAAACCAAAAACAATAATTTGCGTACTGCAAACTAATTAATTAAACCCATGGCAGTAGAACTGTTAACATAAGTACTGTCACACATCTTTCACAGGATAAGGAGTAAAATTTAAAGAAAAATTATAGTTCACATGAATTTTGACAAATTGCGTCTTACTTTCTATGATATTCAAATGGTAACATTATGTTACAATATTCAATTGGTTAACAATTTCGGCTAAAGAGTCTTGTTTGATAATTCTCCAATTTCGTATTGTAATAAGATATCTTATGATACTCATGTTGTAAATAACTATTTGACAACTATTATGTTTAGTGTATGTGTCTAGCAGGTTTTGTATTATTCTGAGAAACTGGATCATACGAATCGCGTTTACTACGTTATTCACACAGGAGCACATGAACCTCAAAAAAGTATTTAATAATATAATCCTTGCTGATGAATCAACGTTTTATTGATGATTTTAATTTTGAAAATTTTCATTAGTTTGGATGTTTAAATGTAGGTATCACATGTAATTACATGTCTGTTAAACACGATAGCATTATATGAAGCAAGAAACATTGTTTTTCATTTGATCATTCAACTTCATCAATCACTCACAATTACTTTAATTTTCTCTGCTTATCAGTATTTAATCTCAGATCTTCGATGAAGACATGAATCAAATAACATCGTAGATATTTCAGTGTTTTAAAAATAATAACGTGAATAAATGCGTATATTTATTGAATTGGTTTTATAATAACCTGTAAAAACATGGGTTTTCTGTTGGTTTTGGGGATGTTGAAAACATTCAAATAGTAAAGGCAATGTTAAGCTGGTGACCTTTAACATTGTTTATTTGATATTTTTCTTAGGGATAGTTTATAATGGTTAAACGTTTTCAAAGAGTGCACATTAGATACCTCGAATGGCCCGTTTCCGTTTAATAAACCGCTACGTTCTCCCTGTACAGACGGTCGTGCAAAATTCAAGGTTTTGATAGATTCGTAGAATGGCGGCCAACAAACCACCTTCGAACTCTGACGATACTGAAATGTAGTCTGTGTTGGGAAGGTCATATCACTTGACCACCAAGTTCGTTCTATGTATTTTCACTGGGAAATGCTAGAGCATTGATATTTACTAAACTGTAAACAAAAGCTAAATCTCCTTGAATTGTTATAATATCTGTTTTGCTTTCTTTTAGTAATATCAACTCGTTTTACCAAATACGTGAGTTTGTTATATTTTTACACGCTACAATAATTTAATTTTACAAGTATTTATTTTCAAGCATTTAGGAATTCATGAAATTTCATTGAAACGTTCGCCAATCTAAAACCCTTTTAAATGTATATTAAATATATTAATGTTGTTTAAAAATATGTATTAACAATGCGCAAATTTAGCACATAAAGCTCTGATTTGAATATTATACAATGAAATCATCAAATTAACAGTTTTAGAAAGGAATGATAAATTGAATTGAAAATATTAACTTAAAGTTTATATACGTTTATTTAGAAATTTCTATACTTGTGTAAATATTGTGATGTGTGATTCTACTCATGTGATCTTTCAAAACACAAAATTGAATATTTCTGTATTTGAAAACCTTAACACTACATTCATCCAATCCAGTGCAGTTTATAGCAAACAGCTAAGCAATATGTTTCCCTATTTTTTAATGGTAATGGTTGAACAAGAGGAACAAATAGTTTCTGACTCTCGGTGTTATCAGGGGACTTAAAAAAAATTAATAATACGGTTATTCGGTTGCTCAACATCCCTTTGATAAAAAAAAAAAAACAATTGTTTGGGCGTAATACACCTTGAAAAAATTTTTTTCTAATCAATTTCTTTCATATTTGATAAATATATCGACTTGCAAATTGTAGGACTTAAAAGAGAATATAAAAACCAAATAAAAGTTATGCTCATACTCACCGTAAAAATACAAATTTAGCATAATTAAATTGGCCACAGAATTTGGTTACAAGCAAGTGCATTTTAAGCGTATTAGGTATGCAAAAGCGCGGCATTGGAGAACTGTTTTTTCAGTAGTGCCCATCCCACGCTATTCTGCTAGCGCGAATGAATTAAGCGCAAACAAATGGGGTCTACTAAGATGTTAATTTCTTATAAACAATTACATATATCTCGAGAACGAGATATAATAGCACCGAACGGATTCCGGAATTTTGCATCACATTTAAACGCCATTCAGATTAGACAATAAAAAATTTGCAACAATTGCAAATTTATAAACAATTTCCAAATTTTGCAAATCTAAAGGGGAGAGTCTCCCGATGTCCCAGAACCAAAAACAGCGAATTAACAATTTTGCAACAATTTATAATTTTATAAACAAATTCGAAATATGCGTTAGAACGGCCGGGAAGGCTCCGCAAATTGTGCCTGAAATGAATATCTCAAAATAGCAGTTTGTCAGGAGTTACAAATCGATTACTAAAAGTTAGCGTAATTGTTGCTAAAATGATAAATATTTACTGGTCTACAGAAAATCATTCTGGACGGAAAACCCCGCTTAGAAATATTTTCTTCGTCGTGGCGTACGCGCAGGCAAACTATCTCCTTCGGCAGGGAAATATGACGATATTTCCGTCTCGTACGTAAACGAACTAGCCCCCTCCCCCTGAGACAGTGTTCTTTCTGCCCCTTGGGATGTTGCACCAATCACAGACAACTGTGGTTCTACCTGCTAGCGATTGGTCAACGCGTCCCTCCCCCTGCCCTCCCCCAGGCCGAGGGCTGTCCAAGTTTGTCGGCGCGGTGTGGAAGATAGAATTTTGAACGACATTTTTTCTGAGGGAGAGGGTACGTATACGAGAAAGTAAAAATGAGTGTCCCTTGACTGGGAAGTAGAGACGAACAGCCTCGACAATTCCTCTATCACAAAGATTCATTAGGAATCGCACAATACAACGATTTTTGTTTTGCCCTGAATGGACATCATTAAAGTTAATAAGATGATTAGATGATTGCCAAGACAAGAATCGTTAAGGTTGCTACAAGGCGAACATGAAATATACTGCGGAAACCCACCATGTGTTTTTGCTTGACGCGTTCTGGACTGAATAGGAAATTCAAAATGAAATTTAACTCTTTTGGATACTTTACAGATGAGTGATTTCTGTATGAAACGGTGTGTTTACATTATGCCATTCAGAATGTATTCATAATCCATTTTCGATATAAATGTCAGTTGTCGGGTTTATGAAATAAATGATTAGTTTAGAAATTGTATATATTAACTTTTTTTGCTTCTATGCTCCGGCAATACGAGTTTTTTGCCAAAAATTTCGGCGCATGATTACACAATATGCCAAGCAATAATAGCGCAGGGACATGGCAGTTTGAAATTCTGGAAATAATATCTCATGATTTGTTTGGATAGGGGAATGGTAAAGGGATAACTTTACTTAATGTTAGTGTTACAATGATCAATAAAATGGTACATTGAACAGCACTAGAGGTAGAAGATATCTATATAATAAGCTGCAAATATTGTACAGATAGATTTATTTGTATTTGTTGTCTTTTGTAGATGGAAGAAGGGGCTACTCATCCTTATTGTTAATATATGCAGATATGTATAGTTGCCTTCGCCCTTCGTTTGAATTTCTTTTGGACATTTTCATGTGGTGGGTGAAGGAATGGCAGAACTTTTAATATTATAACATTACGGAGCCGTTTCTAATTATGCGATTAAGCACGTGCTTTTGTATCACCTCTATTTTCAGTGTGCATAAAGCATAATTAAACATAATTAAAAAACCCACGTCACAAACAACGTTTCCATCAAATGAAATTGCTGACTTTCTGTTTTTTTCAGGGTAGATATGAAATCCAAGGATTTCCTCTCTTAATACCTCCTTTCAAGAATTTTCCAAAATTTCCCATTGCAAAATTTAGATTCAGGATGTCATTCAAGATTAAAGGATCTAACTACGGATGTTTTGAAGTAGCTGCAATTGTTCACCCTAAAGATAAAAAGAAGGTATGATTGATAATTTATCTATTATATGAATTATGTTTTTAATACGAGAAATTTATTGTGTAATCTTTACAGACTATGTTTACCTTAAATTAAAAATTAAATTATTCTCTATCACTTATGAATTTGTCATTACACTTACATTCAGGAAATAAAAAATAAATGTTTCGTATTTGAAACGTGTTGTCTGCTAATTTTCCTACAAAAAGTTTCCTTTTTCGTATCTAGCAATTATCTGTAAAAATAATTATCTACAACATCTCGTATACATATTGTGACGAATGTGGGTGCCCACGTTCGTCCCACACGCCCACACAACATGCGAACGACGACTGTAGACGTGGTGAGCGAGCGCGGCGCTATTCAAAAGGGGCGCGTCTCCAAGACTGTTGCGCGCAACGCCCGCGGCACGGCGCGAGCCAGGTCACGTATGAGCAGTCAGACTGGGGGGAGGGAGATGACGTACCGCTACCCCTACGAGGAGGGCGGACACATACAGACGGCGGGCGACAGAACATTCCTTCTTCTGGTTCCGATCGCCGTTCGAGCAGCAACTTACAACTACAAATTCAGCCAGAGAATAAGTAGGAGTTTTTGGACGTCAGAGACGTATAGATAGTCACGAAATTATTAGAACTTTGCCAGAGGAGAATTTGCCGTCTGTCGAGGACGGGAGCGCGTGATACGAATTAAATAGTTAAAAATAATTTAGTGGTTAGCAAAGAAGCGACGGTAATTTGCATGGTGAAGACGCAGTTACTTTCGATTATAGGCGCTGAGTAGACTGTGACATCCAGTGCGACGCGTACGCCCGAAGTAAGCAAATACGCAATTATTCTATCAGTTGCGTTGTGCAAGGGACATTCGCACGCGGGCGTGAACGAGACGACGGGGCAAGAAAGAAGCAGACGAGGACGTGAGGCGCCGTGAGAGGAAGAAAGAAGCCGATGAGGACGTGAGGTGAAACGGCACGCGCCGCAGCCGAGAGCAGCTGGCTGCAGCAAGGCCCCTCGAACGCCGACGCACAACCGCTGGCGTGCGCCGCCGTCACTTCGAGGTCGACTTCGAGGCGAGCAGCGAAGGTAACGGCGAACAGCGCAAAAGCGCTGAAATATAGGTCAACGCCGGGGAGAATTTTAAAAGGGAACGGTGATAGGGGGAGATAAAATAGTAAATGGAGCTAGCAGAGAAATTACAAGTTTCTGCCATTTTAAGAAATTTTCCAACAGAAGTTTCATAAACTTGTGTTTGGTTTGTTATTCACGATAAATTATTTGAGAGTATTATGTAAATGTTCTCAAGTTGATGTTAAATTTGTTTTGAGACTAAATGTCGCAAATCTGAACCCGGCGTCACTGGGCTGGTTAAACTGAAATTGGAGTAAATTTCAGGTGTAAACTGATAGACGGATTCCAAGGTTAAATATGCGAAAGCAATAAATGAAGGTATCATGCATTAAAAGAGAAAGATACCATTGATTCTTGTTGTTCTGTTTATTTTTTTGTGTGTTCAGTGTAACAATTTAATAGCGTTTTAGAATATTAAATCCAGTTTAATTGATTTATGTGTACTTGCTTCAATTTCCTCTCGACACCCAAAAAGATCCCACTGCCCTGACCAAAGCTCGCAAGAGCATGACATCTGCGAATTTCCGACAGGCGCCTACGAATTGCTGGGCGAGGATGTTTGTCAGAATATGTATAAACGTTTTTTACTGTGAAAACTGACATTTTAAAAAATATAAAAGTTAAAGAGTTTGACTCATTTTGCTGATCTTGACGATGAGCTTTTAATAATTGTCTTGTATATTTTTCAGAATACATTTCGGGCAAGTTTCGGAATATAGTTTTCGCTCAAAATTTGAGTGAAATAAGGATATTAAACTAGAGGTGCTTCATAATGGCACATATTTTTGTTAAATCTCGGCCTTCATTTCGGTTTTACCTCTCTTCTTCTCAGCTGCCATCTACTGACGCCGAAAAATCACGTTTCATGATATTCGTCAGATTTTATCAACTTTTAGAACCCCTAATAATATAATTTGAATTAGGCATTAATTATTATTGTAATCGTAACAAACCTCCAAAACATATTTAATGCATTATGTGTCATTCTATAATGGTTACATGCTTAGACATATATGTCATGTTATGCAACAGAACTCCAGCTTTGTTCAATTCATAATGCAAATTATATTCTATGTTTCTTTAATCATTTCTAGTGTAAGACGCAGCCATGAATTACACAATGTGATACAGTCTCTCTCGCCTCAGTTCCAGGATTTTCGGAAGTCGCCCTAGGCAATCAACGACTCGGGTCGCGTCGAAAATATCGGAACTTATAACTAATACAATCAGTATACATAATAGCTTTGAAAACCTCACCAAAATTTTCAACTTTTAATTTGTCATATGCGTATGCATCTCTTCTTTAGTTATTCAGTATAACTGTAATGCAGTATAACTTAATGCTTCCAAATTACAATAACCAAAATCAGATCGTTCATAGGCTGAGTGCTACTGCACCCGCGAAAGCTGTTCGTCCCTCCAGCCCCACAAATAGACTCATCACTCCAGCAGTGATACTTTTGATTGATTGATTTTTTGTTTCCGGGCGCGTCAACTGCTTTGGTCATTAGTCCCGTTAATGTAGTGCATGTTTTTCTCTCGGGAGATGGCTGTGATCTTCCCCCGCTGGATGGCGAGATCTGGTGCCGACCTACCGTCCGCTAGTGGGGTTTCCCCCTAACCAGGACTCTCCCACCAGCGGGGCACCGCCCCAGCCGGGACAAGCTCTGAGCTCCTGACCTGTCTCCCGGTATATGTGGTAGTGTAGTGCATGTTAGTGTAAGGGGAGAGGATAAGACAAGGAAGAGGAAGGACAGATCGCGCGTGGTTCGTGGCCCGTTTGGTAGGGCACTGCTCCGGCATTCGCCTGGTGTTGGTGGGAGAAACCACGGAAAACTACCGATCAGAGCAGCCGGCCGCTAGAATTCTCCTCCAGGCAGCGACTGAATTAGACCTAGATGAAAAACTGGTGTCGAAAGTCCTGCCGCCGTCGGGAGTCGAACCTAGGACCTCCCGGTCAGAGGCGCTGCAGTGACATCTGTTGAGCTCCCTGCCAGCAGTAATACTAGTAGGGAAAGGACTCATGACCGTCCTGCGCGCATTCAACTTACAAATTGTGCCAAATCACCCCAATAACTCACAGAATGCGAGTGAAAAGTGCTTATTTAAAATGTAACATAAAAAACCGGAGTGAATCAGCTATAAAAAGAATGTGTCTGAACATTACTACGCGTGTAGCGCGGTAGCTCGATGCATTTATTCCAGCTCATGAACTGTGTACTACTTGTGTTACGCACAGTGTTATTTGCAAATATGCAATTATCCGATCTCAGCACGTGCGTACACGGCACCATTTCGCAATGTTCACAGTGATGCAACATTTGCTAATTACTCGTAACAGCCATGCTGCTTACTATTATGTCACAATGCTGTGATATGCCATTACTGTGATATGACAATGACTACCTCAGCGAAGCAAGTGGTAAGTTTTCTACTGCAGTGATATTATCAGTGTAGCCTTTATTATGCATTAACTCATAGCACATTAATCTCATTCTTAATTTTTACAATTCCGACAGTGTATTTTTACCTACACAAGGCATTTGTCTCAGTAATTATGCCAAGAGATGTTCTAAGTCAGCTGATTCCAATTCACTTTCCTAGAATAATTAAAACCTTAAATAAATATTTAATTCATTTTTGTAAGTTATGTATTCGTTCATTCAGTAAAATTACACTTTATAAATGAATTCTACATTTTCTGAATCTCCCTATATGGTAGATCCTACCATTAGAATATTATGCGTCGCCATTTCAGATGCATGATAGCGAGCATTACAAACATCCTGGTCCTTCGAAAGCAATTCAGGTAAGTGGTGGAGTGAGCACAAACCACAAGAACCCCCAACAGTTGACTGTTTTAAGGCTGCTCCTCCAATAGTAATGAATTGAAAATATAAATTTGTTCCAGTTAAGTGAAATCGTGAAAAGAGCCAATTGTAGCATCGATTAATATGGACGAGAGTTTGTTGAGAAGAAGACTGATTTGAAAGCGCTAGGTGATGGACGCCTGAATGCAAGTCAGGAATATTAACGTCACATTGTTGTTTTTTACCACCAGAATTTTAAAACCAGAATGCGACGTTAATATTCCTGACTTACATTCAGGCGTCCACATATATATTGAAACAGTCTAATTTAATTTTTAAATTTAATATGTCCTCTGCCCTTCTAATATTATTAAATGGTAATTCAACGTAACCCGTTCCAAATTTGTGTAAGAATATGGGCGCAAGGAAAATATTACTTTAATTCTATTATTAAAATTACTTTAATTCTATTATTAAAATTAATCTTCAACTGCTATTTCGAATAAATTAATATCCGGCTAACTGGGTCGATAGGTCTCATAAGAAATAATCGCTATTGCCTACTAATAGCCGATTATTCGATCTGCCATCTGTATAGAGTGGCCGAGGAATCTGAAAAGCAAATATACATTTCTAGCTACTCATTTGCTGAAATTGGCTAAATGAATATCATCTTTTCTATTCTCAGAAACTTGTAAGTTTATTCAATGTCCATGAAATTTTAAATTGGTAACATTCCAAAAAGTACTTTCGGTCATGACCAGTTTCAAACCTTATACTGCAGTACCCGTCTTCGCGCGCCCTTTGCCGATGATTTTTTTCCGGTATCGATGGCTCCAGGTCTAAATACCATCTTCTTGTCTTCCGTTCTGGCACAAGTGTACTCCATTCACTGATCATCACCGCCTCATAAGTTGATAAGTCTTAATTAATTTTCCTTTTAAAAGTTCCCAGTTCTTTCTACGCGTATGCTTAAAATATTAAAGTTCAGCAAACTATTACTTGCTTCAAATACTCCCAGCCCTGTTGCCGGCAAATTCATCTAATTTCACAGTTTTAATTCTAGCTGTTGCACTCGAAATATTTCCAAGTTCCAATTTCCGCACATTACATCAATATTCAAAGTCCAACAACCATACGCTCCAAAGTAGACGTTCACAATTCCCAAACTCCCAACATCAATTTTCTACACACGATCCGCACAGCACCACGGTATAAGTCGGAATGAATCCATATTCCCCTCTTTCAGCCCTTCAAAACTCGGTCCATATTTTCTACTGTCTTTTCAGAAAAAATTCGACCCACTTCCGTCGAAATACATTGTCATTCCATACCTAGCAAATCCCAAAATTACTTACAAATTCAACTAGCCGCGCCCCAGACTGTCATTGCTTTCTCGGCCAATCCCCAAACAGTTTACTTTATCAACTAGCCGCGCCCCGTGGTTCAAAGCAATGAAGTTTGTTGACATTGACAACAACTCGTCTACCGTTGCTAGGCCGCCATATTTACATATGTCTATCCTTACAATTCACCCTGTTTACAATAAATGTCACGCAATACAATGTCCCACATATTGGTATGTCACTATATATATATATATATATATATATATATATATATATATAATGTGTGTGTGTGTGTGTGTGTGACCGCCCTGCCTGGATAGTCGGGTGAGTTTGACGCCCACGAAAGTGGAAAATTTCGAACGCCCACCTCTGTAGAAAAGCGCCACCTAACTTACCCAGTCCAGACACGCTCGTCATGGTGTTGGCGATGGCCATTACCATGACCATGACCATGGCCATGACATGACCACTTAAGGTAGTCATGCGTTGACGCGAGCGACCTTGTCTTTGACCATGGCTTGACCATGACCGGCCTGACTGAGGAAAAATTATTCAGGAGCAGCAGTGGTGAACTCGGTTGTCGCATCGGCTTGTCCGTTGTCACTTGCGTCCGGAAAGCTGCAAAGTATGGTCTCCTGAATAGTAAGTGGAAAGTAAATACGTAACAAAACGTTGGATTTGAAGATACTACAAAACGCCAATGTAATGAAAAAGCTCTATTAAGACATAAATACTTACAGATTTACATTGAAGTAAATGTGTGAAATACACTAATGCAAGTTTAGTGAAAATTGCACGAAAGCGATTAGAATAAAATAACAATACTAATATGCAGATATTCATTTCCAGCTTTGGTCTTTGGTTTTTGGTTTCTTTAGTCCCCTGCATTCTGGTTAAATTACTTTTTATGCTGCTACAAGTTAGGATGTTTGCAGTCCTGCCATAGCTGCAGATCTGGATTTGGAGGCGTTGTACTTCGTGGCAAGCAGATTCATCGGATTCCCGTTACGTGAGCGACCAACTGGAGACCGTTCGTTGAAGGGCTTATAATCAGCCATCTTTAACGATGTTGAAAAAGCAAAAACACTCTTGGACATTCTCTGCCAGTAGTAAACGACGGAGAACTTTTTCCCCCTAGGGCTTTTATCCAGGTCAACAGCCGGTTACACTTTATGTCCCGATGGGACGTGTATTTGACTATATACTAGACCAACACACTTGCGGGCTCCTCTGATCTGGGGTCAGCAGAACGCGAGGCGCTCCGCGACAACACATACATACAAAGTCAAGGGACAAACAACCATGTCCAAGGTGGGACTCGAACCCGCGGCCCTTCGGACCGAAGCGCTGAGTCGGTACTCGCTCGTAGTCACCTCGGCCAGGAGAACTTGTATCTTGCAAATTCTTTTCCATTTCTCAATTACGCCTTAGGTTCAATCTAAGTAGTGACCTTTGGTGGGCAGCACATAACGTTGAAATCATTGTCAATTGCATTCAAGATTTCAACTGATGGATGGCACGGTGCATGATCGAGAAGTGGCAAAATTTCACCAGTTTTTCCTTCCAATTCACTATATTATTTAACATTCGGTACAAAATCATTGGTGTACCATTCAAGAAAAAGGTCAGAATTCATCCAGGAATTGTTTGTACTTTGTACACAGTTGGAATGTACCTGATGTTTTTCATGCAGCGTGGTTTCTTTGATTTTCCAATCACAAACACTGGTAACCTATTTGACCCACTAGCATTTACACACACCATGATAGTGATTTGGTCTTTACTGACTTTAATTCTGAAGCTGCAACATTTCTTTTTGTAGCAAGTTATGTGTGCAGTAATAATTTTCAATTCAATCCCTTTCATCCACATTACAGAAATCTTCTCTCAAATATCCCTCACGTTTCAGTAAGTCTTGGAATTTCAATGTATTGGCAGATGTGGCATCAGTGGATAAAGATACAACTCTCTAATTCCATGCCGTGATTTGAAATATTTTAACTAGCTGCTCTGGCTTTGAAATTGGAGGAGCCACCTAATTTATGATTAAGCTCTAATGCATTTTCACGTAACAACGGACCTGATATTGGTATTTCCTTTTGCACGTCTTTGTACAAACCACGTGTAAATAGCATATTTAAGAATAGAATCTTCGGGACAGGAAACAGAAAGTCCGAGTTGAACAACAATTTTCAACTCTAGCAAAGGTAACTTCACGGATTCATCAAGGAAGCGTTATTGGACCTGTGTCTCGTGTTTGTGAATGACCTTCCAGACAATTTATATTCTAAGGTACGGATATTTGCAGATGACTGTACAATATATCAAGTTATTCAATCAAAAGTATACGAGGATATTGAGTACCGTATATAAAAGCATCAGCACACACAACGCCGGGAAAAAGAAGTCGAAGAAGTTTTCGTTTGATAATAAAGCCAATGACCAAGTCCATGTATTGGAACGCATGGTTGATATACATTCAGTGCGCGCAGGAACAAGATGATGATCAGTTCACATCTTATACAATATTCTAGATATCGCAACAGTAAATGGAGGTATATTTTTAAAGAAAGTTGTAAGAGAAATGTAAGTACATTGCGGTTTTACACAAGATAGAGGAAATATTGTCTGAAAATGTTAAACCTTCCCTTCACGGTTGATACAAATCACAGCCGATCCTAGTCATGTGGCAAGGAAGCATTGTCAAGGAGAAAGCAGATGTAACTACCAAGATACAAATCACAGCCACTCCTAGTCATATGACAAGGACTCAATGTCAGAGAGAAAGCAGATGTAACAACTTACCATCCACTGCGCGTTGTGTGCATGGGAAGTTTGTTTATGGAAAATGCTGTTAGAAAAATCATTATGCCTAAACTGTGTTTAACTTCTTCCTTTCTACATTCATATGCACATTTAGTTTTCGAAAACTAACAAATATCCATTAATATTTTCATTCATTGATCTATCTTGTCTCTATTATTTCAAATTTTGTAAAAGTTTTTACAATTTAATATTTTGTAGCTTCAAATTTTTCCAAATAAAGTATATTAAAATGTTTCAAAAATATGTACATTTATTTATACACTAAACAAAGTAATATGCGAAATAATATATAATATTAGCTTTTTAAATGCTCAGGAGATCGTGTCAAAATGTCACACAACGGTCCTTACAGGTAGAGCGAAATCCCGATAGTTCTAGTGTTAATCTGATCAAAGCCTTTAAAGATTAAAAATTATGACAAATAACACATATCAATACGAGAACGAGTACAAGCGTTTTGGGAACAGCAATATTGCAGACAGTTGCTTCAGGTGGCTTCAAGTTTGTGACGTCATGCCATCTCCCTAGCTCCATGAATGAAACCATAGGTACATCGAGCACTGACGGAACCTTTGTTCTTTTCAATTTCTGCGTGCATTGAAAATTAGAAACATAGGTATTATTAGAAATCCTTTTCCCAGTTATAAAAACTACTATTCCGTCCATTTACAATCAGACTTCCTCATTGATGTCCTCAGAAACCTGTTCAGTTTTTTTGTAGCTTATCACATAGAAATGACGTTCAGAAACAAAACCTTTTATAGGAACACATAGAAACATGCTTATTTCATAACAGCGGTATTATTAGCGTCATACGGCTCATTGAAATTAAATTCCATTAGATATCTACCATAAGTTGATCTATGTAACAAAAACTACGTGAATAGCATTTATATGCACAGAACAATCTATTCTTTTAAAAAATGCTGGTTCGCCATTATGCAATGATCTCGCAAACAAAATGCATAAATGCTTCGTATGTAGTTGAGAACCTCTGATTGCTACCTTGTCAGAGATGCATCGAATATTGGTATTGCTAGCGTTGGTGGCAACACTGCCTACATTGCAGTCTCAGATAATGGTGAGTTAAAGTGTATTAACTGTTAATGTCCAGGTTCAGAGTAGTAATAACTTTTCCTAAAATTGTAGAACTCAGTTCAAATTAAAGAATTCGTCATCCCGATTAAAACATAGGAAGAATATACATCACGTGTTATAGATTTGGAATCAGAAATAATGTATCACTTGGGGCAGAAAATTAGTATATTCTTAATATTTACTCGATGTATTCTAGTAGGCAACAGAATCAATAAATATTGATTTACATGCGAGTTGTATTGAACATTGAAATTATCACGCAAGTGGAAATATTCGTTAACGACATTGTTTGGTATATCAAATAATGTTGGTAAAGTTCGTTTTAATTTCTTTATTTAACGTCAAAAACAAATATGACCTACTATCATATATCCGTACAATCTGGGAAATGTCCACGTTCTCTTGAGTTCCGAGAACCCAACCCCAACTCATACATGCATATGTTGAATTGAATTATAAATACATGTAGAAATGTGCATTTTGGTAAGAACTTATAAGGAAATAATCACTTTCATGCGATAAAAAATATTTGCAAAGTAATTGAGTTTCAAATTTTTGTATTTTCTCTTATCTTGACCTTCGTGACGGAATCAACTCACTGCCGAAAAAAGAATGGAGAATGATTTAAATAATTATATTACTCACTGAGACTCAAGAATACGTTCACGGTTAGTGATGCTCAATTAATATCTAGAAGCAAAGCAACAGACTACCTCAGCATTTTCTCACAGGATCACGAAAATCGGATGAGAAACCAGATCGAGTGGGAAGTGATTGTCCGAGAAGCTGACGTACAATACTTGTTACCGGCATAGTCTTTTAGAAATATATTGTACAAACAGCAACCAAGGCCGTACACTTGGAGTGAAAAACCTAACCACAAATGAATTTATAGGCGTTTTAAAAGGATTTGGGTCCTTCTGGGGCTACCCCCGAGTATTTTATAGCGATAATGTTAGAACATTTGTGTGTGTGTGTGTGTGTGTGTGTGTGTGTGTGTGTGTGTGTGGATATATGATATATCATATACCCACACACGCATTGTAATGGACCGTTTCTCTGATACGTACATCGAGGATTTGGGCGCCAGGCTATTGTGCAAGGAGCGGTGGACACTGCCCACCCACTTACCTGCTTAGCCGATCTCCAGCAGCACCCGAAGATCTTTTGAGGGGATCAGTTTCGTCAGAGCTAAGAGAATTCTACAGGGCTGGGTATCATCTGGGTTAATTGGCAGGATCACATTTGGTATCAGATGTGCTTTCTGGTAATTGAGTAATAAAAGATATTTATTTGAACAATTGGATTCCAGATGGGACCCCACTTTATTTATGAAAGATGATTTATTACTAGGAGAAAAAAAACAAATAATGAAGAAACTGGAATTATTCTTCTTTCTTGACGTTCTACACTCCTTTCACTAGGAAGTCACACAGATCTTATCTGTTTCTGGCGTAAAGTAAACAAATAAAAATAAATAAAATATAAATTCTAGATGAGAGAATTCATTTCCTTGGTGTACTCAGCATTGTGCTTTGAAGGTAATTGAAAAAATGTCACATCACATTTACGCTCAAATTGGGGTCTTGATCCAGACAACGCATGAAGAAGAGATAAAGATTGAGAACTTGCCTCTCTTAGCGTCCAACATTTCTCAAGCAACCATTGTGAAATTTCGCGACCATGATTTAGAATTAGGAATCTAGTTCACGGGAATTTTTCGGAGAAAGTAGAAAAATTAAACTATTTGTTCGTCGACATTTAGGAATATTTTTATTCCATACTCAGAACGCATTAAAGAATTATGGATATTTACAATCTCTCAGAAGCATGATCATAATGCGGACATCCGGAATAAAGCTGTTGGGATATTCTCAATATCCATTATTCTTTTGTAAGCACTGAGGATGGAATACAAATATAGCGATACTTCGGCAAACTAATTTTTTAATTTTTCTACTCACTCCAAGTAAATCCCCTGAACTACATTCCTAATTTCTCAACTACCTAAAACTTGTCTTAAATTGACAAAGTTTAAATCGGGAGTCTGACAGTCTCTCCTTCCCTATGTTTTGGTGACATCAAGTACTGCGTGTGAAGTGTGATGGTGATATGACAGAAATAGCATGGTGACGAGCCGATGTAGCATAAAAGCTGTAACATCTTCAACTGCTTAAAGTCTTTGAATGTTGACGTATCGAAACATCAGGTCATCTGAACCTTTTTAACTCACTCATACGGCCCCGGCACAACAAGGATGCGGTAACTAGTAGAATATAATGTACATTTTAAAACTAATTGCACTATCTCGCATCCAGGCAGCCTACAAGCACGTGGAAATAATCAATGTTGTGAATTGTGACGATGAAGACGGAAAAAATCTGACTATCGAGTGGCACCCGAAAACAGATCCAGATGGTGTCGCCAGAATTTATGGTTATTTTGAAACAACTGAAGATATGGGTAGTAATATGGAGGTGAGTAAATACAATTGCATATACTATACAGAAAATTTTAAAACAATGTAATTTTCAATTTCTAAATTATATAAGAGAGGGATATACACGATTCATTTCTTCAATAAGATTGTTATGCTGAGAATGTCTGCCTCAAACAAATTAAGGGAACTTACATGAATGAAAAACATACCAATAAAAGCAGTCTTAGTTATTCATTCAAGTAATTTGAATATTCGTGCAGCTGTTTGTAGCATGGTTAAGTTTATTGCTTCCCACACTCCCACACAAGCATTTTCGCACCTCAGAGAGCACAGTCTTTACTTGAGAGCTATTTGAAATGGAACGCCTGTTTGTCACTCCCGCCAAGTGCAGAATGTTGTTCACAAAATTCCCGGACGACCGCAGAATGTTGTCAGGGTATCCTTGGTATTAATCCGTCCATCTAACAATATCTTGTAATAAGCATACCTACTATATACAAACTCATACGGCATTTTAATGTTCTACATAAAAAACGTAATTTTCATTAGCTCAATAGAATATATATAAGAAAAAAGTTAAATTGTTATTGTTGAGAGAGGCTGATAATTTTTTATTAGTTGCCATGAATCTAATAATTGGTTTCAATCAATCAATCAATAGAACTTTCAGGAATCGTGATTCTCTATAGAATTACACGTCCACATGAAACAGGTAAGGAGTAATATGTTGTATGTCGAACCCATGGTTAACTTGGAAGTAAATTTAATAAATCAGAGTTAACATTAAGAAAATTTGTGAGTTTAGCAGGGCAACGGTAGAAATAACAACAATAGCAGGAGAAGTAATCTCCTTTATATTATTAGATGTTTATTGAAATAGTATCCACAATAGTAAAAATAAAAGAAGAGACAAAATATTTCACAGCATTATTTTACTATATTATGGGGCCCTTATACAAAAAAAGCTTAAAAACCTCTTAGTAAATTACTCCCTCTAATATGTTATGTAGTCAGAATTTCTTGGACCTTGATGTGGAAAAAGTGTTGTGTTTTTTCAACACGTCTGTCCATCCGTCTGCCCGTTTGTCTGTGAACACCACTAGCGCCTAAACCTTATATAGGTCTTCGTGTAAAATGAATATATTCCGGTCGATCTAGCTCGAAGCTTTGCGAGATTGAAAAACCATTCTTTAAAATTTGAAGGTAGGTACTTTATATGATGTCTCTGACCTTTTCAAACCTTTCTCAAAACCGGTTGCAAACTTCTTTTTTTTTAATAAACGGAGAAAAGTACACTTATTAATGTTATTATATATATTATATATTAAATAATGTTATAGGTCCGGTACTCTTAACTTTAAACTTTCAAAAATCCAAAAGTTTGACATGTCTGTCGGGTGTATGAGAACAAGTTTAGGGCCTAAACTATACATTGGATTTTTTCCAAAGCGAATAACCCCCTTTACATCTGGCCTCTTTCAAAGCTCTGAGATTTAAAAAAAACATTCAAAAGTTTATGGAAGTACTTTACATTTAAGCCCCTGCAACATTTCCAAAATTTTCTCAAAAATGGCTCTAAATTTTTCTTTAAATTTCTTCCAAAATATATTAAAATGCACTTGTAAAGGTGACATAGGCCTGATTTTCACTGTTAGCATTATTGCACACAATATTGTGCAAAAATTACTATTTTTTAAAAAATGAACAGAACTCAGTGTTTTCGAGAAACTTTACACATTACTTGAGGCACATGTACGCATCAATTCAATAATGTATACAAATTGCTGATGATGTAAATATAGGTCTGCGCAGAAAGAAGATTAGGATTTAAACAAACCAGCACTTGTAAGTATTACATTTATTTGAAAATACATTAAAATCACAGGTATAAGTTTACCATTTAGACATTATTGATAATTAGGCCACTGGTTCTTGAATAGTAGACCCGGATACTGACCACCATTACATTGTACACATTCCTCCAAGCAGCGAAAGATAGCCTACATCACATGATGTACCATGTCCAAGGAGATTTGACAAGGCAAAGATTCTCGTTTAAGATCTGTCAATGTGTGAGAGGGGTAGTGTAGGATTGACTCTTTAGATATACTGAAGTAAACTGAATATATTGATGATTTATTCCAACGTAATCCGTTCCGAATTTGTATAAATGAGCGCCAGGAATAGATTACGCTAATACTATTACACACGTCAACCTTCAACTCTAATTATAATACATTAGTTTCCGGCTACCTGGGTACCTGGGTTTCATAGAAATAATCACTATTGTATGCTAATAGATGATTATCCGATCTACCATCTATACAGAGTGGTCGAGGAACCTGAAAAGCAAATATATTTCTATCTTGCTACTTTGTTACTAGAATTGGCTCAATGAGAATCATGTATTCATTTCACAAAACATGGAAATTTATTAAACAATTTTGGTATTTTATAATTTTACCCAATATGAAAAAAAACAACAATCTTGGTCATGACCGGTTCCAACCTTATAATGTCGTATTCGTCTTCGCGCGCTTTTGGACCATCTTCATTCTTCTCCGTCCTCAGGTCCAGATACCATCTTCTCTCTTTTCTCGGAAGCACACTTCAATCACCGTTCATCAGATCAATAAACTATCTGCTGCTAGCATTCCAGTCCAATTACTGATAACTTCGCCTAAGCCCTCAATGTCCTTCTAACTCGTTCACTTGAAATATTTTAAGTTTCACTGTCACACTTAGTACTCAAATTCGATGTTCTATCAATATCTATTCCCTAGTAGATGCTTACAAGTCCACAAAAAACTCCTAACATTAATTGGAGCACGATCCGTTCAACACTACGGCATCAGTCAGAATGAATGCCTATCGTAATCTTTCAGCCCTGCAAAGCTCGGTCCATCTTTCCGATTGTTTATTTACAGATAACACTTGATGTACTTTCGTACCTAGCCAATCCCTAAATTTCTTACAAAATGAACTAGCCGTCTCCGCGATTGTCACTGCATGAAGATGTTGACCTTGACGACGGCTCGCTTAGCGTAGCTATGCTAGCATATTCACATATATTTATCCCCTATAATTTACGCAATTTATAATATATATTGTCAAAAATTTCTTCCGGGCTGAAGGGCCATGGTCCATTGGAAAACATATTTCCAAACGTTTCGTCCGCAACTACGGCAGACATCCTCAGTGGCGATGTGCTCTCGGACGAAGAAGCCTCTTTGAAGGTTCCCCGGTGACAGCCATGGTCCATTGGAAAACATATTTCCAAACGTTTCGTCCGCAACTACGGCAGACATCCTCAGTGGCGATGTGCTCTCGGACGAAGAAGCCTCTTTGAAGGTTCCCCGGTGACAGCCATGGTCCATTGGAAAACATATTTCCAAACGTTTCGTCCGCAACTACGGCAGACATCCTCAGTGGCGATGTGGTCTCGGACGAAGAAGCCTCTGTGAAGGTTCTCCGGTGACTGTCAGTTTTGTCAGGATGTAGTTGTGGACGAAACGTTTGGAAATATGTTTTCCAATGGACCACGGCCCTTCAGCCCGCAAGAAATTTTTGACTACAACTCCGGCCATGAAAACCTACATTATTTTATAATATATATTGTTTGTCACATATTGGTATGTCACAATACAGTTGTTGATCTACCGCGATAGCCAGTTGTTGATCTACCATTGGGTTGCTAAACCACCTCGGAAATCCATGGCAAACGTCCTTCTGGCAACTTCATAATATTTTTTCAACTGTTGCACAACCTGCATCTCGTAGGAATGGAACTGTAGATCATCATGGATGAAACGTGCAAGGTACGAGACTACATCCTTAGCTCTGAGGCATATCTGACAGCGGAGCGCCGAGGACCGGATGAGTTCTTGTCGGGCAGGGGTCGGTTGTGACAGAGGACGACTTGGATATTTCAACTAAAGGCGAGATGCATTAATATGAAATTGATTCACACACCGTTAGGTGGGTAAACCAATTTCGGTAATCAGTAACTTGGTTGTGACGTCAGCCTAAAATGGCTACGAAAGATTCTTTGCGCAGTAATGGGAGACTCATTATTTTTAAATCACGTTTCCACAGCAAAAGAGCGGTGCTATGGAGCACAATTTTAACAAAATTTCAAATGGCCATCTTCCCCCCATTCTATTCCACTACTTATGTGCGTCTGTACTACTAAAGTGCGTCTGTACTACGTGACTCAAATCAGATTATTCTTTCTGCGCAAACCTATATTAGCAACGTGAGTGAGTTGCCAAAAAACAAAACAATACAAAATGAGGTTTTGTCATTTATTTGCCACTATCCCTATAAAACTTTTACAGAAAAAATAAAACCTATGAAATAATTATAAGTGTATTTAACTATATACTTTCAATAAATTTTTAAAAAACGGGACTAATTTTTGAGAAAATTTTGAGCATGTCCCAAAGTTCATGTAAGGAACACCCAAAACTTAATGAATCTTGTTCAAAATCGCATAGCATCGAGCCGACCCAGATCCAACACGAAGTATCCATTTCGGAAGAAATCCTACGTATGGTTTAGGAGATAGTGGTGTTCACAAACGAACAGACTGACGGACGGACGGACGGACGGACGGACGGACGTTTTGAATAAAAACACTTTTACGCCATCGAGGTTCCACAGTTTGTAAAATGTGACTACATAACGTATTAGAGGGAGTAATTTTCTACGTGTTAGAAGAGGTTTAATTTACTTCTTCTGTATCAGGAACTCACAATGCGAGTTTTTGGCGCTGCATTACATAACTTTCTCTTTACTACGTATAAGAGGAAGTAAAACTCGTTATCTTTAATATTTTCCTATAATAAAAACGCAGAAACAATAAAATTTGTAATTTTTTAAAGTTAAGGAGATAAAAGTGAAAATCTGATCAACGTTGACATTTAAAATTTGTTTATTGTTTCAAGAAATTTAAATAAGATGCAGTTTTTGAGAACATTTTGACAATGTCGCAGTGGCTTCATTTAAAATTCTAACTCAATCTAAAGACGGAAAAAATTGTATTATTATGGTAAATTAATAATGATGTTCTCTCTTTATTGTTTTTGTTTTACTTACTCGTAGATTACGTCGTTGCAAAGATAAAATGTATTTTATATAATTACAGATCATCATTACAGTGTGGATATGGGCCACCACTTCCTGGAAAAAGTTCTACGTTTTCTCTAATACCGATGCTTGTGCAGGAATGAAGAAAACATTTCCTGATTTTATGCAACTGCTATATACAAAATGTGGCAAAGGACAATTTGAGTGCCCTCTACCTGCGGTAAGTTCGATTAAAAATTCTTTTGATTTAATATTGAAACATGACCGACGTTGACAAGTGCCAATTTGAAACAAGCCCCGTCTTTCTATTTAAAAACAAGCCCCACTTCGTGCAACATTTTGAAACATAATTATTACTGATAAATGTAATTTGGGCGCTAGGAAAAGATTACACTTGAAACCTAATGATTCCTACGTAATTTAAACATCTCTTTTCCAAAATTATGTTATGCTAGCTCAGTAATTGGGGTTCGAAGTTCATAATCGTTGTTACTTACTCTGCAACCAATTATTCAATCTGCCATCCATACGGAGTGGCGAGGAATCTGAAAATCTTATTAAAATGCTGGATTGCACGTAACGAACAATGATAATCAGCTTTATTTCAACTTAATAAATTACATTTTATTATATTGATAATCAAAATGAATTGATCTTTGGTCATGAACAGTTTTCTATATTACAATAGTTATAAAACCTTGTTATTCATTCGTGGGTCTTCGCGCGCTCTTCACTTCTTCGTTCGATGGCACCCCGTAGAAACTTCTGCGTCGACGCAGCAGAATCTTGCTTTTGGATAAAGTCCTCCCCTAATGTCTGTGATCTGGTTCGAAATTCTCCCGGCGATACTATTATGATCCGTGACTTCCCTCACTTGTGTCTCGGGTGGAAGCCTAGACTTGTATTTACTTCCTACAATAACGCTCTATTCTAATATAAGAAACGATAGTTAATTTTATACAACCGTCCATTAAAGTCTTTCCTCGACCTGGTAAAATAAATCAGGAACCTACCTGCTCATCACCGCGTTGCTCTAGCGAATGAATGTTCTTCTAAAAACTCGGAAACATCCGAATTTTATATATTTTTCTTTTGTCTCTCAAAACAATGCTTATTCTGCCTCTGCTCTGTCATTTCAACTTAACGAAAATGATCTTTAACGCCGGTTGTTTATTTGTCACATAGCGACCCCCTCGCGATTCCTATATTCTATTGACATTCCTATATTCTATTTCATATAAAATGACATTTCCATTATAAAAATGGTGCGTCATTTTGGTATATCACAATATATTTAATTATGGTGTGACTTACGAGCACCAAACGACGTAGAGTACACTTTGTATTCGGTTGCACTTTCGCCTCGCCATTAATAAAAGTATTATTATTATTATTATTATTATTATTATCATTATTATTATTGTTATACAATCGGTAGTCAGCGCCTCACAGCAAAATTGCAGCGATTCGAAAATTCAGGCAATGCAGAGACTAGCCCCCCCTTCGTTAGAGTACTTGTATATCTACAACGTCTGCTGTAGGAGGTTTATACAGTTCAACTCACCTATATAGATCTCCCCACCGACTTCCGGCTCGTTCTCGCGTCGTGGTCCGCGCTTCCACTGTCGCTCCGGCACTCAAATTGGCCAATGAACCTCCCTCGCTTTAAAGATAGTTTCAGTTAAAGGGGATGGCCAGCAGTTCCACTACCGCACTTAGTACAACTAATCTACACTTGAACCACAAGACATCATGAAACTTTCAACACAGATAAACATATACCTAGTAGAGCGTTTCTACGTATATACAGAGTTATTACTAATGATACAATGAATATTAAAAAATTATATTTCAATAATTATTTAACATAACATAATGAGCTCATCAATAGAACTGCAAACTCTTCAAGTTTTCGTCATATAATGCTGGCTTCATTGTGTTCAATCACATAGCAGCAGTACGCCAGTTTCGAAAATGGCGAGTATTCAGAAGAAAGCTTATTGCATTTTAGAATGTAAAATTTGCTGTTATTGCCACAACTTTAAGGCGATTCAGAAAAATTTATAAAGCTTTATTGCCTTCACACCTACTTTATGAGGCTTCATTAGGCATACACATACTTCATTAGTCCAAAACAATCCGCGTCTCAAAAAATGCACGTATTATTTTGGAAGATATAATTTATTACAACAGATTTTATTTAAGAAACTTATGAAGCTACAACAGAATGTACTTTATCTCCACTCTCGCAATTTCTGGCCATATTCACATATATCAGCAAATTCTTGTAAATCTCATTACCAATATTATCGCCAGGGGGGGGGTCTTGTGTACTGTATCTGAGTTCAGCCAATGAGCATCAGACACCACTTTGCGTCGCAATATTTGCGGGAATTCAAAATGCAGCCAGATACCAAAATTATCACCTCGTTACAAGACATTGAAACAGATTTTTAAAGCATTTATTTTAAATATTTCATCTTGTACACCTTCCGTGTTAGTTTTGGTTGGTTACTGTTGAAAATCGTTACTTTATACCACTTTCAAAATGTTTCTCAGGACTTCTCGATCTTTATGCAACATGGCGGCCAGCGTCTGGTCAAGCTGTTCAAACGAAATGCCCGTGGTGTGGTCACGTGGTGCGTGACGCAAACTGGTGATGCCGGAGGAACCCACCCATGTATTTCCACCATGTTTAGCGCATTAGACGCACACTCTGAGAACATATCACCGCACGTTTGTCAATCAAAAATATTGTTCCATTCACCGACAAATATTGACCATCAATGAGCCGCTTTTCTGAGAATTTAAACTGGCGTGTTGCTGAGTCCATTGTTGCAATAAACGTGATAAATCCTGAAAAATTTAGCAAAAGAATTGTTGGAAATTTCAATTTGATGCATTAAAAAATGCAAAATTACACAAAACTATTAATAGTTTTAAAAAACTGTATATTACCTTATTCAATAACGAATTTTTTAGAACATATTTCGTTTCACAAAAAATCGATTACCAATATTTTCCTTTGCACGATAATATAACGCAATTTTGAAATTATAGTTCGTCGGGATCGGCACAATTTTCTTTACTCTTGTTTACTACCCATCAGCAAACTGAATGGCAAAGACTTTCTCCTACTGCAAAGTGCTCTTATCTCTCCAGTCTGAAGTATCTAGAATTCGGCTTAGTCATACCCTTTTCTCACCTACCATCTATTAGCGTCAAAACACTTTTTTTCACTTTTCTTCGCCACTTTTCTTTTTCAAATACCTATCAGTATAATTGGCATGTCTTGAAGACTATTATAGAAAGACAAAATCTGGTCCTAAACGCACATTTCCATTAAAATATGTGGAAAAGTTTTTAAGTAAAATGTCTTTTAACCTTTTCTAAAAAAACTCAATTTGAAGTTCATCTTCATTCGAAACTTTCTAATAGCCGAGAAACTTCATTAGGAAAAAGTATGAGGACTTGTGCTCTCAAATAATATAACACGGAGAAAATATAATAGTTGCAGTAGACCTGATCCATTACACTGTAACAAGGGGACGCATGATAATATAGGCCCAGCCAGGATCACTGTTGCTGTTTCGTGACGGAGATTGTTGGAACGAAAAGTTGCATCGGGAAGAGTCCCTTGTTGCACCCCTCTCAATTCACATTGTCAGAAGTGCACGGATAGGAGCTGCCGAGCCCAAGCAACCTTGTCGGAAGAGTTGACTATCTACTCGGCGTAAGCGAGCAACACTGGTTGGAGGGACCAGCCTACCGTCATAACGTATCCGGACGATACTGATAGAAGGTGCCGGCCTTCCGAGTCGGCTTGCACAGCTATACTGGTTAAAGGAGTCAGCCGTCCGTGTTGCCTTATTTAAGCATTCCTTATTGGCGTTACAAGTTACTGATCGTTGACTGGTACAGGAATGGGTTATGCGGAGTACTTGCTAGTAATAGAATATTCATTAATTAATTTTGATCCAAAAACAGATCTGCATATTTACCTATCGAATGTATTTTTCATTTCTTTTAACCTTTTTTATTACAAATTTAATATTCTTGTTTTACATTTATATTAATTTTGGTTACAAAAGGTTCAATTCTATTCGTCCTTCATTATATTTAGAGTTCTTGCATTCACTAGCACAAAATTCATCTACATAAAACTAATAGTTTACAATTACAAAGAATTCATCAATAGTTTACATACAAATAAAATTTAAAAAAAGTATATGGAAGAAATCACCAACATAAATCATATTTATATTTTTTACTTATGTTGTTTCAATTGCTGTAATCTAAATGTACAAACATACAATAAAAATCAGATGAAATTAGTTAAATTAATTTAAAAACTGAAACTAAATGTATAATTCTGCCCAGCATTGATTTACCTGCTGGGTCTGCAATTTGAATCAATCTCATTGCTTAGAAACCTCATTGCCCATTTGATAATATATGAGCTCATTATTGCCCTGCATTTACAAATCCTACACTCCCAGCATGTTAATGTCATAATTGTTATTATCACCTGAATGCAACAATAAAAAATGTAGAGAAAAATGTGCACTCAACAACAGCGAATAAATGTAGTGAGCGGTCGGGATAAATCATAGTTTTAGTATTGTGTAAGGTGGGAGAAGACTCATCATTGTAGCGTGGAACAAAATGATTGGCCTTCATTTTATTGGCTGAGTAAAATAATTAGTTTTCTTATAATATTAATAACCAGTTCTGAAGTGCATTTTAAATTTGGCACGTTATTTTATTTAATTAATGCTATTCTGGATTGCTTCAAAATTTAGGATTATATTCTTCGAATACTATTGATTGATTTCACACACACAGATATCACTACTCAGTATCACTGGTAACTGACAGTGATACAAGGGAGGGGAAAATAATTAGGTTCAGACTCTTAGTCTGCTTGCATGCAAAAAAAATAGTTTGCTATAAAACCAGGTATGTAAGAAAAGAAAAGTGCATATTTAATCTAATTTTGTAAACTTACCTATACCAATTCAGAAATTGGAAACAGCAGGATTACCTCTACTGACGTCATTACATATTGTTAAAGATATTACAATGTCTTTGAAATTAGTGTTTGGACATGCGAGGGTGACTGCCAAGGAAAAATTATATAAAAAATGAATTCAAATTCTGATTTAAAACTTCTATGAAATGTAAAGAAACAAAATTGTGACTCCAGAGCAAAAAATGCAGAATTTGACTTCACATTGGCTCAGATTTTATCTGACAAAGTTGCTCCAATTACTATTGGTGGTGTAGAAAAATGTTCAAAAATATTCATTTCTCACAAACGATGAATTTGACTGAGTAAAATTTTGAAAATTGTTTGTTGTTCCTGTTACAAAAGGCAATGAAAAAATAGCAAGCTAAAATTTGGCTGTGCACGTTTTGACAAATTTTATCTGGCATATGTATGCAGGTGTTAGCATTTTAAAGGGCACGAGAATCATGACTAGTGATATTGAATTGTTTTATTTCAAGAAGAAAGTATTTTGTTCACTTGGCTAGGAAAATGTTTCTGAAAATTATCAAAGGCAACACATTTACAAAAGTAATGGCATTTCCTTGCCCAACAATCATTAACACAATCTGAGATATTTTGTCTGGTAATTTTGAAGATGAAAAAATAGCCAAAATCATTGCATGTTTGAGAATGCAATGTTATCCATACTGTATGCCACAAATAGCACACTGTGGAGAACCCTAAACTATAAAAAATTGAAACATTTTTCCTTGGAAACCAAAGTAAAAATTAATAATCTTCCAAAAGAAAATTACAGATTGTAGTATTCCACGAACTTTAGTTGTAAATCAATGTCCTGAAAAACCAGCGTTTTGGAGTTACTGACACTTTTCTAGTGGGAATGTGACTATTTTTATTATTATTCGTACTTAGTCATTCTGAGAGCACAACTTCATAGTACACGTTGAAACTATAACAGAATTATAACACAAGTTAAATTACCTAATGAAAATTTTAAAATAACTTGCCTGGTCAAAAATGATACACATTAAAAAAATTGAACCATTAATGTATATACATTTTGTGAAAGTTAAATACGAATGAAATCACAAAAGTCCATGATGCTTGCACAATTATCAAAATGTGTATTGGCATCACCTTCATATACATGATCATGATCTTGTCATAAAATGCAATAGGCGTTTAGAATTCACGATACGTCACGTCACATGGAGTTTTTGGACTGTTTTTTATTAAATAAATAAATGAATAAATAAACGATATCCATGATTATCTGCATCAATGGATCATCACTTGTTTCAATGACCAATTTCCAGACTTTCTGTGATCAATTTCCATTACCGTGCCAAAAACTACCTGGAAAATAAAATTAATACAATAGTATTTGAAAATAGAATTAAAGTGATAATTTTTGAAAAACAAAAAAATAAAAAATAGAAAGTGTTTTACAGCAGTTTTTTTAGGAATGCATTATTATTTTGTTCAATTATCTACAGAACATGATAGGCTTTAGTCTCAATGTAAATATGGTAATCAAAATTCTGTACACTTATGGGAATACTACACAACAATTAATTCTACGATTTCTAATTGCCATTAATGACACTTTACGGCTTTATTAAAATTATTTAAATAAATTGGCAACATAGTAAATATTATTTTTTTAATTTTAATACGCATTTGCAATGCTTAATTAAATATTAAAAGTAATCAAATAACAAACTTTTTTAATATGTACTATTTTGACAATTAAAAAAAGCACAAATGAATACGAAATAATGAATGATAATGCCAAGCCCTCTATAACCACTTAACAACATTAGAATTTGAATTGACAGGATTTAAACCGGTGATATACAAAGAAATCATGGTTTATCTTGTTCGACATAAGATTTTAGAGGAATTTTACAATTTATTTACATTAACATAACTTTAAGCTGGATTAGTGGCCACGTTTTGTACATAACGTCCATTAGAAATGCACATAAACTAATATATGCATTTCTATTATTACAACACATGTAACAAAGTTACAATTCCATTTCACCATTCTCTGAGAATCTTGGATTACAATTCTTGTTTGATTTCAAATAGGCGGTGTAAATGTAGGTATCATTTTCTTTCGAAATGGAAATGTTTGCCATAGAAATTGTGAACGTCTGTGAACCACTTGTGGTTCACGGACGTAGCAAACCATCGAATGTTATGTCTTGTGAACCACATATGGGTGACAGGATAGCGAACGTCATTGGACAACTATTGATACATGTTTAATACATAAATTTATATTACAATTTAATTCATTTTCATTCTTTAGACTGCGTTATGGTTTTCACTTTTCTTGTGAGTACTTTTTTCTGTGTTTCTTTCTTGCAATATTGGTACAGAGAACGATGCTTTTGAACAACACAACAAATATTGCTTTTGCTCCTCATCTATAGTCAGTAGTACATGAAAAACATGCATTAATTTAACAGCCCTTTCAGTGCAGTCATTCACAGCTTTCAACATTATAAATAACCTTTGAGTTTTTAAATATGAAGAGTTGCTTTTACAGGTCGAAAGAAGTTCTTGAATAAAACTAGTATTCATCTTCAGGCAAGAGAATATTTAACTGCTTTTGGTTGGCACAAAGTCGGCTATTGTTTTCAATAAAATGAAGATTAAATTAAATTAGAAGATGTATTGTATATTAACAAATTAATACTTAAAATGCTTTACGCAATACAAATGTATATTTAGTACTGTAAATGCTCTTTTGAATAGGTTAGAAAGAGATCTAGATGTTACTATATGCAAGGAAGGGACATTTATTATTATCGACTTATTGATAATTTAAAATAGGTAAAAATATAGTTGCTACAGCGTATGGTAGTCACTTCATCTCATATTTTAACGTTTACATTATATAAAATCCTGTCCTATATTATTTCAGTAGTATAAATTAGTTTTGCGCTCATGCAACACTCGGGCAGAATTATTAAAACCTATTTAGTTGAATAACTTCTTAACGAAGCGTTCTAGGGCATTAAAATCTAAAAATTTGAAGCCGAAGGCTACAAAGAAACGTTCTTCGCACCGTAATATATAGAAAGGGAGCTTTTTGGGTATTTTATTACATTTTGCTGGTCTGGCGCTGGCTATATGCGAATGGACCGACTACATCGTTACTTGAATATACAGACAGTAGAAGAAGTAAAGAATATGCGACGTCTACTGAGTCACGAAAACATTGACGCATCAAAACTCCTCCATTCGACCGGGAAAATAGGATTAAAAGGAAACAGTCTACTGACCTTCTGACCGTGAGCGGTAGCTCATTGCATCAACTGATGTCACTGCAGCGCCTCTGACCTGGAGGTCCTGGGTTCGAGTCCTGACGGCGGCAGGATTTTCGACTTTAGCTTTTCAGCTAGGTCGAATTCAGTCGCTGTCTGGAGGAGAATTCTAGCGGCTGGCTGCTCCAATCGGTAGTTTTCTGTGGTTTCTCCGATCAACACCAGGCGAATGCCGGAGCAGTACCCTACCAAACGGGCCACGGACTGCGCGCGATCTTGCCTTCCTCTTCCTTGTCCTATCCTCACCCCTTACACACACACTTACACTAACATGCACTACACTACCACATATTTCGGGAGCTTAGAACTTGTCCCGGCTGGGGCGGTGCTCTGCTGGTGGGAGAGTCCTGGTTAGGGGGAAACCCCACTAGCCGACGGTAGGTCGGCGCCGGATCTCGCCATCTCCCGAGAAAAAAACATGCACTACACTAACGGGACTAATGACCGAAGTAGTTGACGCGCCCGGAAACACGCAAAAATCAATTCATCAACTGACCTTGAGTAGTATGATTTATTTCCTGAATGAACTTTAGTGACGGTGGTAAAGTATATCACAAAATCTATTATTTTGTGCATATTGTTAGATCGAACACTTGCTACATGTATTGTAGTTGTGCTAATAAATAACTTTAAAAAAATCATTCTTTATATGTATTTTAAATTCTATAAGTACAGTGCAAGTTAACCTTTTAAATTTTTTAAACATATAAACACGTTTCGTTAACTGCGTACCTCTTAATATGGAAAAGGAAAGATAGGGAAAAGGGTAGAATTTAACATGCGAGAGTTCTCGCATGGGTACGCTAGTTATGCACAACTAAAACGACACAAGTCATAAAACAAAATGTTTCCTTAAAATGTGAATGCTAACTTTCTTCTTTTTCAGGGTAGGTATGATGTCGAAGCATTTCCACTCACACTACCTCCTTTCAAGAAATTTCCAAAATTTCCCATTGGAAAATTTAGATTCCGGATGGCATTCAAGCATAAAGGATCCAACTACGGATGTTTCGAAGTAATCGCAAACGTTCATCCTAAAGATAAAAAGAAAGTTTGATTCAAAATGTATCCATCAAATGATTTGTTTTCTTATATAAGAAATTTATTGGGTAATCTTTACACACCGTGTTATATTGATATCAATAATGAAATTATTCTCCATCACTAATGTTCTTTCTCGCAAGTGATGTAAATATTTTTGTCTTACAGATCTATTCATGAAATATATTTCGTGTTTGAAACGTATTGTCTGTTGATTTCCTTGATAATTTTCCTTCGAAACATTTCCTTTTTCGAATCCACTAATTATCTGTATAAATAATTATCACCTACTACTTCTCGTATTGGACGTATAAACGATTTTTACTTCCTCGTATACTACTCGTGCAACTTGTCTTGAACAATGGATTGAAGAAATGCGGGCGGAGTGGGAGTGTGAGTTACACAGTCGGCCACTAGAATATTTACAACAATACCAACCTCTGGAAAATGAAAGTCAAACCCACTACGTGTACGGCGAGGTCATTGCCCTGGGTAGGCAACGCCAGAGACACTAGATAGAAGTTTTAGGAGCCTCTCTTGAAGGACCAGAACATACCTCAGTCATTTATGTAGGTAATAGTAAGAAAGCAAAACAGAAGTTCTCGACTATGATAGCAACTAGCGTTGGCTAGCTTGTTTCACGCCGTTTTAATGCTTGGAACGTTGTCATCAGTGCTCGTTGCGAGCTTTTCCCTTCAACTGTTTTGTTCTGTACTTGCTCAAGGGAGGGGGGAGCAAGGTCATCGTTCAAGAAAAGTTGCGCGAGTAGTACGTGCGTACAGTAATGTCACACCCTCCGTGAACGGACATGAAAACCCCACCCGCGATCTTAATTAACAGAAATATTTTTCGCGGCTACCCGAACGGCCTTGAGCGCGGCTCGACCGGGCGCGGGCAGTGCCCCGCCCCCGCCCCGCCCCAATTATGTTGACCTTGATAATTTTCAGAAACAATTTCCTAGCCAAGTGAACAAAATACTTTCCCCTTGAAATAAAACAATTCAATATCACTAGACACGATTCTCGTGTCCTATAAAATGTTAAAACCTGCATACATATGCCAGATAAAAGTTTTCAAAACGTGCACAACCAAATTTTAGCTTGCTATTTTTTCACTGTCTTTTGTAACAGGAACAACAAACAATTTTTCAAAATTTTACTCAGTCAAATTCATCCTTTTGTGAGAAATGAATCTTTTTGAAGATTTTTCTACATCCCCGAACATTTACAACCCCGCAGCGATCCTTTTGTAGCTCAGCCCCGAGGCGTCGAGCGCGTGCCGCGTCGTACAGCCCACGAAGTGTCGGGAACGGGAACCCAAAACGTGGGATCACTGACGACTTAAGGACGCACTTATGTTATTTAATTACGGCAATAAACTTGTGCGGAGAACGCCATGCATTGGCCGCGTTCTCGCCTGAGTCGCCGACGCTACAGTGGGCCCGATGGTAGCGCATTGTCGCCCGACGACCCGCCTGGCTGGAGGAAGAGAGCCTGGACCGCCACCCGCTGCACTCCGCCGGCACCCCGCCGACGAGGACGCAGCCGTCATGTCCACACAGTGAGACCGTCATCGGGTTACTATTAACTCCTTTTCCCCGCCGAGGAGCGGAAAGACTTCAGCAAATAAAGCTAGAAGCGTAGATGCCAACAATACGGCATGTTATTGCAGTGGCTAATTGTGGTTTTTTTCTGCTTGTGATAATTTTAATTAAATAGGAAACCGAAATAAGTTTATCAAAATATGTGACAATCTCTGAAAGAATCATTCATTTGCATGCTCATCATCATGAAGTTAAGTTTTAATTAAATGTATTGTAAAGCTTATTTATGCGTAATATTGAACATGCAAACCTTTCTCCACACCGGCAGAGAGAATACAGTACATACGGAATAATATATGTAGTGAGCAGAAAGTTATGTAATGCTGCACGATAAACGAAAGTATTTCGGCAGAAAAAAATTCATTGCCGGCCCCTGACAGCAAAAAAAAGGGATAATTCCAGTTTCTAAATTAACAGAAAAAATTCCTCTAACACGTGGTGTACTCAGAATTCCTGTTTTCTGGGTCCTTGATGTCGAAAAACCAATTGAAAACAAAAGGTTCGTCCGTCAGTCTGTGAATACTACTAGTGACTAAACCGTAGATGACAGCTGGCAACACTCTGGGGGCAAGACCGTAAAGCCAGTCCACACCAAGGAAATTAGAAAAAAATAGTACGAGAAAGTCTGTGCCATCCTGTGGCACCTCTAGTTCGTTGTAAGAACACGCTGAAAAAATTCAAGCTTTTGCAATTTTCGAAAATTCAGAGTTAACCATGAACATCAGATATATACCTCCTTTATATGTGTATATTCGTTCATTCTTACAAGAAATTTAAATATTGTAAATTTTTAAGTAAATTTTGAAAATGTCCAGTGGGATTCATGTAAAGTTTCCCAACTTTAAAGAATGTTTTTCAAAATTTCAAAGCTGTAACTAAAGCCAGATGAAGATGGGTTTCTTCAATTTGGAAAAGATCGTACACACGATTGAGGCGCTAGTAGTGTTCACAGACGGACGGACTGACAGACAGACTATGAAACTTTTTACCATATTATCCTGGAGTACCTTTTCTTCCACAAGTTCTCACAAATTACGATGAAGAAACGAATTCTCGTGACCTGCGATGAGAAAGGTTGTATTTGAAGATTGCAGGCTGAGAAGGAAAGCAACGGTTAACGTGTTCTAAAAAGCTAATTTGAAGTAATAAATTTACAATTTATTAAATGGAATTATTTAATATAAATGAAATTAAAGATTTTTATATTAATGTGTCAAGAATATCTCATATATCTGATATGATGAAATAATCAAGTGAAGACTATCTGTACATAAATCAAGTATTTTTAGCGTACATTTAAGAAACAAAATAAACGTTTTTGTTAAAATAATATCTGTGTTTTAATTCACCACATAGAGTCGTAACGATATTTATTACTCATGAGGTACATATACAGAAACGGAGAATGAGAGTATCAACATTTTCCACAACATTTGTTTTTTGATATAATTTTCTATTAACAGACGTTCTGTGAAACTATCTTGAGTTTAATTCACGTAATAGTTCCCTTCATACAATCTACAGATGTTTTCACGTCTGATATCAAGCGTTTGACTCTCTATAAACAGAAAATATCCCAATGGTAAAAATAGTATGCATAGTAGTCATAGAATCTATAGCACATAAACTAGATATGATGGAGGAAGTCTAATATTATTTTCAAGTTCAGCATTGTCAATTCCTATAAAAAGATTGAAAAACTTAAATGTTGTAAACTTTTTTGAAATGCAGACCAGAGTTATGATTATAACAGATATACATCGTGAAGACTGTTCTTATGGTATGCAATAAGAACTCAATAATAAGTGACATTGAGCCTACCCTTCAGAAATTTCGCTACTTTGGCAATGACACAGCCCTCAGGACGTTTCATTTGTTTTCAAGATTTCTTTTCGCTCTTGTACTTTCAGAGCGACTATACTTTCTCGTTAAGTTCCACCTCCTCTGCTTAACTGGAGAGATGTTTCTCGAATTTCAAGACACTGATGATAAGGCCAAGCACAATATGCAACGTAAGTTCCCCTCGGAAACAAATGGTACACTGGAAACTCAATGTAATAGCTTTCAATTAAAGAAGTGAAGGATCTGGCACGGTCGCGTGTACTCTCAATTTCCACAAAAGAGTTTAGATAGATAGATATTTATTATTTCTGCAGGTAGGTTTATACAACCTTGTGGCAAAACACTCCAATTTATATATTACAATTAGACAATTTAACACAATGTAACTTTAAATTATTTTAAGATATACTAAGAATAATATAATAGTAATAATGTTAACAATAAGAGCAATAATAACAATAATAGCATTAACTCTACATTTGATGGCTAACCTGCACAGTTATTTTAAACTTTATATATTAAATGCATGACTATTCGACTTCTTAATTACACATCACTTCACAACATTTGCATTTCACTTCTCTTTCTATTTCTATATTGCACTATACTTCACAACACATCACCACACTTCAATACAATACTACTTTTAATATAATTATATATTTAATAAAGCGACGCTTTTAATAGTAATTATCACAATAATAATAGCAATAAAAATAACAATAATCAAATAATAACTGTTATACTAAGCCTAACTTACTAAATTAAAAAGGTTTACAAATATCATTAATTAATTTATTTCTAAATCTTTGAACACCTGGAGGAAAGGGTTCCAAGGCTGTCGAAGGTAACTTATTTCATTCCTTTATTGTTCTATTTGTAAAGAAAAATTTTCCAACATCTGTTCTCTGTGCCTAAACTGAATTTCGTGCTTGTGATCCCCTCTACTTCAGTACGAGGGCTTACAGAGTCGGATGTAGATATCTTACCATGCTGGATAACCGGCATACGATTTGTACAGGGCACATAGTCTTCCTTAACCCTCCTAATTTCTAGAGATTCCCATTTACTTTCTTCATATTGCTTCGGAAAGTAAATTTATACGCTTTTCTCTGTACTCTATTCAAATATTCCTTTTGTGAATTTCTATAAGGGTCCCAAAAAACAGCCCTGTATTCCATTAAAGGACGAACTAGAGATAAATAAGCTAATTCTCTCGCTTTTACCGTACTCTTTTTTAGTATTCGCATAATATAATGCAAGGACCTCCAGGCTTTACCTACGACACAGTTTACTTCATTTTCCCAACTCAATTTTCTATCAAAAATTATTCCCAGGTACTTACAAGACAAGACTTGAAATATTTTCGTTGCCCAAACAGTATTGAGTTTAGATATATTTACGGCCCCTACCAAACATGATGCTTATCGAATTATTTATTGTCACGCCATTTTTTCCGCCCATAAAATTGACAATTTGTTTTCTCCGATTTGTTTTCCAAATTTCACAAGATTCCGCTTTATGCAATGTAATATTGTAGAATTTGTAATTGGCAGTACCGAGATTTAAGTTCACACGAGACAGATTTTCACATTATACACGTCTCATATTGAGCAAGTTTTTCTCTATGGGTATATCGGCTTAACTTGGCCTATATCGTAATCCCTGTTTCAACGCAAGCCATTTCAATTAATTTTATTCGAAAATAGTAAAAACTAAGCACAATAAAATCAGCAGCGCCAGCAAAGTTTTTGGGTGTAGAGGGGGATTGTAGGTGTACTGCCCACCGGACTCTTTCTGACACACAAATGTTGAATTATATTGAATTAAAAAAATTGTTGATGTAGTTAGATACATTCAATTGGGATACAGAACGAATTTCGTTTCTACAGAAAATTAGCAAAAGCTGCATTTGTGAATATTTGCCCTGGCCACGAGAGCAAGGACCTGCAGACCCTGGGGTACGCCTCTGAATAAACTATTTATATTACCTTGAATCATTGAAGCTCATACATATAACCATTATAGATTCATATAAAATTTAATATAATATGTATAAAAAAGAACTCACATATTTCATGACACATATGTTTGTATGCGCTACAAATATGTACTTTGGTTGCGTTAATTTATATGCACTGCCAATTGAATGATCCATCTCCGGCGACAGAATTGTTTATAAACAATTGTTACAGCGCAATTCTGGTTTTTGTATTTATTTACTGGTGCGTTATGACATTTTCATAATTCGTTCAATTTCTTAAAAGCTAATGTAGTACTTACCAAAGCTGTAAACTTGAATTAATGGCCCCAAGCTACGCTTACCTGAAAAAGAAAAAATGTTTTACATGAAAACACATTTGGAGGATTCAAAGCATTAAAACATACATTTTGGGGCATTATATTCAATTTGATGATAAATTATGTGAAAAGAAATTCGGAGGCGACAGAAAGAAATGTGGATTTTTTGGAGGTTGAGAATATTCACAGAAATACTTATTATTTTAAATGAAATGAAATATAAATTATCTTAATACCTAATATATTAAACGTTCGAATTACTAAAGACAGTTTTATTTTTTAACTGTTTTCCTTTAATTAATAAACATTAACCTCAGAATAACAACTGTGTGCCATGTATGAGTCGCTCTATCTTGGAAGAAAGAACAATAGTAATTATCTCAAATTACTTCAAAAACTCTGCACATGGTACGATACTGAAGACAGTTGACATGAAAAAGTTTTTAAAAAATGCTGACATGAAAAAGTTTTAAAAAGTAACAAAACATTTTGTCATCTTAACACAGAATTACAGAGAGAGAGATATGGATCCATTAAATAACGTTCTGTAGATAATTTAAGTATTATCAGCAAATAAACTTACAGAACATTAATCACATAAGTAATTCAGTTTACAACAATATTAAATAATATACTGATCTCTCTTTCATCAATATTCTTATCATCTAATCAATATGATTTAATTACCAACATTAATATCAAGAAATGTTACCTGTCAGTTGTAACCACCCATATGTCACTTACATTGATTTTTGAGAACCACCGGAGAACGTCAAGATACGACAAGATGCAATTATGGTGTTACCGAATTACAAGAGATCGCGCCAGCAGTAAATGGTATCCCTTGCAAGAATTATTAAAGTTTCTGAACGCACTCGCGTAGAATGGAGCGACAACCAATCAAAATTCACCCTTTAAAATATCAGCACTAGCGCAAAGCACCGCTACGAAAAGCTCTCTCTTATGCTGCCAACCGCCGATCTGGACACACCGCAATTGTTGGTGCTGGACGGAGAGGAGAATTCGCCGCATTTTGACGATAAGAAGCTTGAAATAAGTAATTCGTCTCATCTAGTTAAAATAACGATAGCATGTATGAGAGAATTGAGAATTTTAAATAATGAATATTCTGATAAATTCACGTGAACGCATTACGCAGAAATAAACTATTTTTCTATCAACGAGGAAATAGTATATTTCAACGTTCAAGAACGTATACTGAAGTGGAAAGCATTTGCTATAGGAAATGTTTCATTATATTTCCAGCTTTTTTTGTCTTTCGTCTTAGCTTACCACATAAAAAAACCATTACGCGAAGATATTGCAGTCATAGTGTATAAAATTCGAAGGACTGTGATAGCGATTCACCAGAGCACGTGTTCGCCGAAGCAAAGGGGTTGCAACGACCTTGAAAGGATCTGGGTCGCCGTCGCCGCTCCAAGCTGTGGAAATATTTCGTCGAGACGACGTGTTGTGAGTTAGAAAACTTCACTAGAAATTGTCAAAAAAAAAGAAGTGTTTAAAGAAGCGAGAATTATAATACAGAGATAGGATTCACCTCACTTACAGACGTAATTATATTAAAATCATTTAAACGTATTCTTTTACAATATTGCAGTCGTAAAAGGAAGCCAGATAGCTAATTCCTGTTAAGAATTGTAAAAGCCTATTTATTTCATTTTTCTATTATCGATATTTGTTCTTTTAGTGTGTGTTTTCAATTTATTGTTTAATAGTTTTCAAATTGTTCAAAACCAATAATTAGTACGAGTTATTATTAATTGTACGTTCATTGCATAACGACATTTTTTCTTTGCTGGCTAAATTGTATAAAGTAATAATCTACGTGAAATTGAAACGTCTTGTATATATTTCATTCACTATTCAAGTGACAATTTCTTTCAAAGTCTATGTAAAGGGTATTTTGGTATGTGATTCTTTTTCAGTATTTTGTGTTTCAATGTATTATTGTCTTGTACAGGTATATTATTGTGTTTTTTGTGAAGTGAAAGGTTATATAATTTTATGTAAAGTGTTTATGCAAGTGTTAAAACGCAACTGCAGTTGTTAGGTAATCACGTAATTGCTAAAGGTAGAGCAAGTGATAGAATTTTTCAATGCAATGTGTAAATGCTAGATAAAATTGTATTCAAGTATTTAACATAATATATTCAGAACGCTGTTCATAGTTAAAATATTAACTTGCCTATGTTTCTTTTATTACAAAAGCAGGTTAAAAGACTAACCAACTCCTGTAGGGCAATTAGGACATATAAAACCATTCCTAATTTTTGGTGTGACATTGTCATAACAAGTCACAGATCAAGTAATACTACTAGGTTACTTGAGTGACCTGCTGTAAACTTTTTAGAGAATAGTGAAAAGGTATACCGGTCACACAGTTCAAAACAACAAAAATTGACAAAACTGCCTTAGTCCAATTATGGTTATTAATCTGAAAAAAAATGTATGAAATACAATTTCTAAATAATCACAAATCCCTCACCTCTGATGTTTTCCGTAGATATCACAACAATTCTATATAAGAAAGGTTATTGAATAGTTACAATTGGTGACAATCGTTTATGGTAATATTGTCGGTAGTAATTATTACTGTTACACTCAATCACAGTAATAATAATTACCGACATTACAAATATACGTGTTCACAGGTATTGGGCGAGTGATAAATGTATTCGAACAATTGGAACATTTTAATTTTCCCTGTGAATATTTTAAATAATTATTTGAAGTATACATTGATATGCACCGCATGTGATAATAATAGTAATGGATGCATGGATCTATGACATAACGTTCTGTAGATAATAGTATATATCATTTAAGTACTATCAGCTAATAACGTACAGAACATAAACCACATTTACAAATATTCAGCTTACAACAAAATAAAATAACATACATCTCATCTCTCATTAATATTATTATTTGCAAATCAATAACATTACCTAATTTGTGTATCAAAAACGTTTACCTGTCTGTTCAAAGTAACAAAAATTGACTAACGTTCCGTAGACTAATTGTGAATAGTAATCAGAAAAAACAACAAAATGTACGTCCCTTTACATAAAAATTACAGGGATGTCATTAAACAACTCAGTCATTACAATAAGCAAAGTCCGTATGTGCTGTTATAGGCTAAAACAATATCCATGTATATGTGATTAAATATATTGGCAAATATAAACCCTGTTAATATTTATGGAAATGCAGTATTTTCTGTGGTAACTGTTCTACAGCTCTCCTTCTGTGCAATGTAATCGCACGGGTTCAGCTTGTACTGACATATGCGTTACCAACATTCTTGGTTGCGCCAAATATCTTATTGAATTCTTAAGACTTCACTGGGAAATATTGTTATTCAAATTATCGTTTTCCATGTTGTCATGACAAAAGTATATTCCTTCACGAAAGACATGATGAAGAATAGGAACCCGAATCTTCAGCTCCTTTGCCTTTGAAAGCAGATTTTATTTCATCAGAGCTAACATGTTTTTAAGATTTCTTGTCAAAAACGCTCATTTCTTTCTGTATTCACAAATCAACTTCTACGTGGTTTAGGGTAGAGATCTCAGAATTAACAAAACGGGTAAAGCATACACGTCTCCCAGTAGCACGTCATACAGGTCGTAACTATCTTTGGCGTAGAAAAAGTAAATAAAAATAAATAAAATATAAATTCTAGATAAGAGATATTCCATTCACGATGCATAACACTATTAAGTGTACGTTTCGTACATTCCGTTAGTATACTCAGTATTATACTTTGTTGATAATTTTTCTATGATTGTTTACAGCAAGAAAAAAAATTTACCCCTTATAAACCCACTAATTGAGATATTGACCTAGACAACGCATGGTGAAGAGAAAATGATTGCGAACTTGCCTCCCTCTTAGCGTCAAACAGTTTTCAAGTAACCATTGTAGAATACACGACTATGACGTAGAAGTAAAATGTGGTTCACAGGATTTGGTGAGAGTGAATAGAAAAATTAAACCATTAGTTTTTGGACGTTTTGGAATATTTGGAAAGGGCTTAATAAAGAATTATGGATATTTCGAATCTCTCAGGAACACGAACATAATGCGGACATCTGAACATAATGCCGATTAAAATCTCTCAAAGTTCTATCCCACGAATTCCATCCAAGCATTCTTTTGGCAACCCAGGTTTGTGGAGTGTCCAACGCCAAAATTCTGCCACTTACTGTTGGAACATCTGGGGATACTCAAAATCCACGGACGGGAACGATGGGGAACACGTCTGAAGGCGATCTACTGACTCTCTTTAATTGCTCTCAGGACCTGTAATAGGCTCCACGCCCAATGCGTAAATGAGGATGGAGGAATTTAACATTGTTATTAGTAAAATCAGAAAAATAACTTTTTAGTCTCCTAAGGAAGTCAAAGGAAACTCGGGGTTCCTAAAATACCAAGAAGTAAGAGTTACCATGTCTGTAAGTAGGAAGTGTATAATATTTGAAATATTACACAGAAACCTTTATAGTGAGATTTCACGATCTGTAGGTCCCCGGTACTGTAAGAGAACGAGCTACACTTTCTAAAAGGCTGAACTTCTCTTCGTAATCAACACTAATTTACATTTGATACATACAAATCACAGGATAAGAAACATTTCCTTTGTGGCGTCATACTGTCGCCACATACAATAAATATTGGCTACGTGCATTTCATGTACAAGGAAGTAGGCTGCGACAGCGGGCAGCATGCAAGGGACACCTCCCTGAACAAAGGGAGGCTATATCGGGACGGGAAACCCGGCTCTCGCATAGGGCGAAAGGCAGAAAACCCCAGGGCTGCCGACGTTGCGTTGCCACGGGGCCAGATTTGTGAACCCCGAAGTTCGGCTGTCGGGTAAACGCGGCTGACGGAAGCGGCGAGATGACGCAGTTCCGTCAGCCGGCCCCGAGGGTATATAAGCGCACTCGCACACGACTCTTGCTTCTGATTCTCGAGCTCTGCGTGGGATGTCGTGTGAGGGTGCGCGGCGCGTGGCACGTCGGGTAGGCTACGGGGGCAAAGGGTCTGGAGCCGGCGTGAATTCGTCGTGATTTAGAGAGAAGGGTGCATCACACCGCGGGAGTAAGTCTTATCTGGCAAGCGGTTGTGGTGACCAGGTGAAGTTCCTCTATTCTCAGCCTATTTCTATAGGCTGTAGATATTGTAAATAGTAGATTCGGGTGTCGGAGGATATCGGTAATAAATATTAATATCACACTGTTTCACGTCTGTTATTCGTTGCTGCGACAATGACGCCACACCTTGAAGCCATTATTCACGATGTGCATAAAGGGGAGGAATTATATTATGAACTGTAAATAATTTTTCGTAACTGAACGATATGCGCCGCACCTGGTCACTCACGTTCTCCGAAGAGTCTTAACAGGTATAACCACTTTCCGTTGGTCCAAAGGAGTGGTTCTCTGATCTTCCGCCAGAGGGTGCTGGTATAACACAGAATATGGAGATGTCATAATACGTCATTCAAAAATTCAAATAAGGACAAGAAACTGCCTGTCTAGTGTCACGTTTATTTTTTAATTAGAAAAAGGACGCTTAATTTGCTATGCGAAAGCATGGCCAAACAAATGAAGGTACATTAGAGAAAATTAATAAATCGTAATTATTCACATTATTGGAAGAAGCGAAGATAAAATAAACTATGGGGACGGCAACAAATAAAATTATAGCAGTTTTTGACGATAAAAACATGTCACCAAGTTGTATCGTTCAATAGGAAATAGATTTCGTAATGATAAAAACTATTATACATTGAGAGAAGACCGTCAGATGTTCTAAAGAAGTGACGAACAGTAATTGTATTTATTTATTAAATACAAGGAAACCAGGATTTTAAAATGAACCACGGGCAATGTCATTAATTGGGAATATTTTGTGGAAATTGTGGCAATGCCGCGAGGTTTATTGAGTGAGTAACGCAAATAAAAGTAGAAAAACGAAAGAGCATTGTAATGAACAATTCGTCCTCTGTTTTTAAAACATCGCGGTCAGAAGATATAACTTCTTCAGACAGAGTCGAGCCGAGTTACGAGATGGATCGGTGATTAAGTCGCGAATGATGGAAGTGTGTTGGAATTCGAATGTTGAAATGCAGCGGAAAATGGAGGATGTTCCTGTTTACGATTAGTGTGGATTAGTGATATGGATGGTGGAGATGGCGAGTTCGCAAAACTACAGCAAAAAGAAGTGCAAACAAACAGTTATTATTCTATTATTTACAGATTATAACAAGACCAAGAATGTCACTTTATTTTAAGATATTGAGAGAATATGGCCATGCATGAGATTATTCAGCATTCAATTAATTGTTGTTTTTGTAAATTGACAACGTGCACTTGCTTAATGACGAGAATTTTGATTGTTGAATGCAAAGAAAATTAATTGTAAATATTATTGTTAGAATATTGTGGAAAGGGTTTTTGTATGTATTGATGTCTGTGGTTATTTGTTAAATTGAATACTTATAAGTAGCGAGAAGACTCTCGCCAACATTTTAGAAAAAAAAAAAGAAAATACGGAATAAATTCAGAATCAAGTTATTTGGATTCGATTAGAAAACGTATGAGTCATTATTTCCGATGGTATTATTCCAGGAAAATGCGGAATTAATTTGATTTCATACCTCCTCCCAAAGCAGTAATATTATTATTTTCGATTCCCTGTATAGCGTTGATTCGCGTACCCACGACTTCAAAGAAATTTGTTTGAATGGTGCTTCGCAATTCATGGGTAAATAATTACGTACGGGTTTATTTATTTGTGTAATTTCAGGAAATGATATTTTAGAAGGTGTTGCGGGAATACATATTTATGATAGACATACAGAAACCATGACACTAGTGCCATAGAACTGAAATTTAGTAACTTCACTCTTAACAATAATGGCAGTAACTAATGAAAATGACTTCACATTTCAACCAATTGTAGTTTTCTTTACGTGCATAATGAGATATTTACTCTTGCCTGAGAGGCACTCAGGCACTGGGAACCATGTAGAACTGTCTTTTAAAGTAGTAGTGTTGAGGTTGTGATGAAGAGGGACTTCACTATTTACAGCCATTCTCTTCAAGTAAATAGTATAATTATAACACACTGCTGCCTGATTAGAAAGAAGATGAATTTCAAATGCAAAACTGTTATTTGTGTATCTAGTGCTGCAAAAATACTAACAGCACATATTTTCTCGCATTGTTTGTAACTACTAGCATTATTTGCAGCACATTATAAAGACAAGCAAGGAAAATTTCACACTGAACATCTAGAACTAAAGGGCATCCAATACATCGCATTATGAAATTTCGGGAAAACTATTAGTTTTTTCAAAACTTGTACATGGCCCATTTTATCAATGAGATTTTTAGAGCAAATTTTTTTAAGCAAAAATCTCTATCATCTATTTTGTAGCTTCCACTTCTTAAGGTTTTGGGATTTTCGAACATATGGAGAGTTCAACGAAAATGAGACCTGAGCTATTCTTTTAATTTTGTTGTCCTAAGTGGAAAAAACTTCAAGAACAAATTTAGAGTAGTTGTTGAGAAAATATTTTGTTATTGGAGGTTGCATAAGTGTCAAGCACAAATTACGCAGTCTTGTTTTCTGAGAAACCTGTTAATAGTCTTTTTAAAGAACTGATTGTTTAGAACAGGTTTTGATGTGTCGGTACGCCTTTTGAGTCGTTGCACACGTTTCGGGGCTCGCCGTTTCGGTATGTGCAACCTTCGAAACCGGAGGCGAAGAGCAAGTCTCTGGCTTTACGTCGCCACCTCTATAAAAGCAGTAGGTCCGAGACACGCAGACAAGCCAGTAGTCAGTCGGCCCTGTGGCCGAGATCGCTAAGGCAGTAGTGTCGTAGTGATCTCGGACCGAAGGGTCGCGGGTTCGAGTCCCGTCTAGGGCATGGTTATGTTTGTGTTCGTCCTTTGACCCTTTATCATCAGCATTTCGTTTCACCTTCATAGTCACCATAACGTTAACGCCAATAGTGGTCGCTAATGACCTAGCTGTTGATGCGACCTTAAATAACAAAAAAATAATGCAATTTATTGAAATTCAGGACTAGAATAATATCTACGAGGTGCCATCATGGTTTCCTCAACCACTGTATTAGAGTTAAGTTAGGTTAAGTGTTAATTAAGAGTTAAGCCATCACTGCATATGTATAGGAACTGACCTATGCACAAAAACAATCAAATAATGAAACAATTAAAAAATGCCAGTAGTGAGGCGCAAGCAGGGACTAAGCTGCCCAGACCGGCGTCAGAGAAGGCGAGGAGAGCCTTGAAACCTCAGCGATACGAGCGTCACCAAACGAAGCCACGACGGATCGGCCTGAAGTACCGGCAGCGTACCATGCGCGCACGATTTCTTCATCCTCCAGCCCCCTCGTTCTGGTCCAGGCCGGCACAGCACGGCCCGGTAGGAAATATGAGCTCCACTCGGAACGTCACGGCTCAGCTTGCAGTGCTGCCCACCTTCGTCTTTGACAATGCCAGGGTTTCAATTTTCGCTCTGTCTTTCGAACTATCTGTGCGTACAGTGCTCCTTCTTGGTACACAAGATTTTCTATAACTATTAAGTATTCTTTTTTTTCCTGCGGCTTTTATTCAGCCGACAGCCGGTTGCCCTTTATGTTCCGAAGGGACGCATATTCGACCATACACTAGACAAACACTTGCGGGCTCCTCTGATCTGGGGTCAGCAGAACGCGATGCCCTCCGCGACAACACACACACAAAGTCAAGGGACAAACAGCCATACCCAAGGAGGGACTCAAACCCGCGACCCTTCGGACCGAAGCGCTGAGGCGGTACTCGCTCTAAGCCACCTCGGCCATCCAGGTCGGCTTAATTATTCTTCAGAATTTTAAAAACTCTTGCTTTGTTTCTCATTGTTGTGTAGTCTAAAGCGCGCTAGTACGTTGAGTTTTCTGTCAAAGAAGTTGACAGCACTGCATTGCCGTGACGTAGTATTCATCCGCCTCTCTCCGCACTCCCCGCTGTGGAGTATCAAGAAAAAGAGCGCGATTAGTAAAGTGACTCTGACAATTTTCTCGACGCGTGCTGCAGTGCGTCATGTGGCCTGCTCCGAAGCAATCAGCTTGCGAGGATTTGTTTACTTTCTCACAGCCAGGGTTGCTGTTCATCTCACACGAAGTTGCTCGAGAAGCGCACAGATCCTGTCATCAGCTGTATCAGTCGAATGAAATGAGTGTTTTCCATTGTGTGTCAAGCAGTGTGTGTGTGTGCGCATTAGTGTGTGTGTGTGTGTGTGTGTGTGTGTGTGTGTGTGTGTGTGTGTCGACCACCGTGCGCATTAGTCCGAGTCTGAGAGTTTCATGAGGACTTCGCCACATACACCGCGCAAACGTGAAGTAGTGTTAACGAGCCAGAATCGTGAATTTGTGTACGTTTACGGGGATATTTCGAGGCACAAAAGGTGAACGTCGGAAGATTCTTACCTCTCGACAATGTTGTGGGTAGACTTGCGGCTGCACTGCGGTAGGCCCAATAGAGAACGAAGCCACCTGGAGCTGACGCATCCCGTTTTCAACGCGGTTTTGGAAGCGATACGGTTATAAGTAGAGGGCGGATTTTGATGACCGAAAATATCGCCCAAATGATCAATAAAATTCTCTAAAATGTTTAAAAATACCTTAAAAAGAAAGAAAAATGACGTAAAAATGCGATCAAAACCAATTCAGATGGACATTTCAAGCTGTTGGATTTAACACTGATTTAATCGAGGCTTCTTCCATTCGTTCAAGTGAACTCAGCTCGCACCTTTTGATGAGGACTGCTTTTTACCGGGAAATATCTGTCTTTAATTATACAGAATTCGCTCGAACGGACAATGTCGGTGATCGATAGGTGTCACAGGGAACTTAGATTACATAATAACAACGGCTGACGTAACACTTTATGAGCCAAGAAATCGAAAATACTACGCAAGAATTCTGTGGAAAACATTTGTTGCACCTCGTAAATGTTATTTCAAGTACCATTAAAACGATATTACAATCGATTAAATCAGCAAAATATGCATTGAAAATTATCGAAAAGAGTAAAAAATGACTTATTGGTCAAAATCGACGAAAAATGCAAAAAAATTACCAATAAAAATGGGCCATTTTGTTTTGATATAAAATAATATTAATTTCTACACTAAACGGAATTGCTCTAAAGTGAAAAGAAAAAAATGACATTTATTCAAAATCCACCCCCTAGTTATAAGCTTCTGGTACATTATGGACAAGTCTTGGGAAGGCACGCACAGGACATTTTTTTGTCAAAAATTACTTGCTTAAGGGCGGTAAAATATTTTCAGAAAATGCCGAAGTCTATTACTATAACACTCGACGTAGTAATCACATTCATCAGGTGACAGTATCAACAGCTCATTACAAAAAATGCACATACAATACATGCACATTTTTTACACCACTTTGCCAGATGACATTAAACGATTAAATTCAATAGAAACGTTTAAATCCCAAGTGAAATCGTTTCTGCTACATAACTGTTTCTATACAATTAGAGACTATACTGAGCATCACAAGAAAAGTAACATTAATTTTAACAATGATACATAATGCATTATTTACCATTTGGACTGTATAAATGAGTATAAACAACCTGTAACAACTATTGTACTACAGCTTCCGAGTCAATGACCCCCATCTCGATCAGGTTTTTCGTCCAGTTTCCCTGATCCATTGAGCAAATGCTGAGATGGTCCCTTGTTTTGCTTCTGGACATAAATGTAAATTCATTATCTGTGCACTTGTTCTAGAATTAAAAAGGAAATATTGTTCAAATTATCGTTCTCCATGCAGTCGTTCCTTGACGAAGGATATGATGAGGGATAAGAGCCCAAATTACTTACTGATTTACCCTTGAAAATAGATTTTATTACATTATACCAAATATTTTTGTTAAAAATCATTGCAAAAAACGCTAATTTTCTTTCTGTATTTCAAATTCAAGTAGAATATGGCTTAAGGAAGGGATGAAAGAATTTTTGAAAGCATGCACAGAATTCATTTCTCCCCATAGCACGTCACACACAGTATTTAACTGTTTTTGACGTAAAATAAATAAACAAATAAAATAAATATATAAATAACAAATTGTGACCGCTCTACCTTTCCACTATTCTCTAAAAAGCCTACAGCGGGTCACTCAAGTAACCTTGTAGTATTACATGATCTGTGACTTGTTATGACAATGTCACACCAAAAATTAGGAATAGTTTCATATGTCCTAACTGCTCGACGAATCTTTTAACTATAAAGAGCGTTCTGAATATATTCTGTTTAAATATTGAAATACAATTCTAATGTAGCATTTACACATTGCATTGAAAAATTTTATCACTTGATCTACCTTTAGCAATTACGTGATTACCTAACAATTCCAGTTATGTTTTAACACTTGCATAAACACTTTACATAAAATAATATTACCCTTCACTTCACAAAAAAACAATAAATAACTGTGCACAAGACTATAATACATCCAAACACAAAACACTGGAAAAGAATCACATACCGAAATACCCTTTGCATTCACTCTCAAAAAAATTGTCACCTGAATAGTGAATGAAATATATACAAGACGTAGATTCACTTTCACATAGGTTATTACTTTATACAATTTAGCCAGCAAAAAGAATATTGTTATGCAATGAACGTACAATCAATAATAACTCTTTTACTAATTATTAGGTTTGAACAATTTGAAAACTATTAAACAATAAATTGAATTTCCCATAGGGCAATCGCTGGCAATGAGAGAGCTGATAAATATGCAAAAATGGCAACATCATTTCTAAGTTTTGATTCCCAAATTCGTGGCACAACCGAAGACATTAAAAAGCTCTTCTGGGCATCCTGCTTCAAATATTGGGACTCACAATGGAAATTAAAATCATCAAAATTACATCTAGTTAGGAACTCAGTACTGGAACCAGCCCTGCCGAAAATCTGCCTTAAAAGAAGAGAGCAAGTTATCATCACTAGATTACGGATCGGTCATTTTAATCTGAAATATTGTTACATATTCAAAAAATGCAGCCCAAAACCGTGCCGTAAATATGGCGAAATAATATCTACACAACACCTTATCTTAGAATGCCCCGGTATAGCAAAGGAAAGAAACCTACTGAAACTAGAAACTAACTTACATAAATTGTTCAGCTCTGCAGACGGGTGTGCTAAAGTACAGAAGTTGCTAGACATTGTTAACTTAAGTAAGGTAATATAATATAAACTTTGATGTTATTAATTTTGAGTGACAATCTGATGTAATGCAATCATGAAGAAAAATATGTGTTATAATGTTGTAAATTGTTATGTAATTTAAACTATAATGTGATGTATACTTAATTTGATTGAAATTGATTGTGTATACTTAATGAATTGTGGGCACTTAATGTGTGAATACTAAATTGTGATACTTAATGCATTGATGTATACTTAATTGTGGTCGCTGATGACCTTTGATGTTAAAAACCACCTTAAATAAACAAATTTTAAAAAAATTGAATGCACACACTAAAATAACAAATATTACCGATAACAGAAAAACGAAATAAATAGGGTTTTACATTTTTTTACAGGAATTAGTTATCTGGCTTCCTTTTACGACTGCAAATATATATAAGATAACGTTTAAATGATTTTTAGTGAATTTAACTCGACTATCTACGTCTGTAAGTGAGGTGAATTCTATCTCTGTAGCATAATTCTCGTTTCTTTAAACAGTTCTTTTTATGAGAATTTCTAGTGAATTTTCTGACTCGCAAAACGTCTCGAAGAAATATTTCCACAGCTTGGAGCGGCGACGGCGACCCAGATACTTTCAAGGTCGTGGCAACCCCTTGCTACGGTGAACACGTGCTCTGGTGAATCGCTACCACAGTCCTTCGAATTTTATACAATATGACTGCAATATCTCCGCGTAATGAATTTCTTACGTGGTAAGCCAAGTTGAAAGACGAAGCAAAAAGAAGCTGGAAATAGAAAGAAACATTTTCTGTAGCACATGCTTTCTATTTCAGTACACGTTCTTGAACGTTGAAATATATTATTTCTTCGTTGTTAGAAAAATAGTATATTTCTGCGTAATGCGTTCACGTGAATTTATCAAAATATTCATGATTTAAAGTTCTAAATTCTCTCATACATGGTATAGTTATTTTAACATGATGAGACGAATTACCTTTTTCAAGCTAATCGTCGAAATACGGCGAATTCTGCTCTCCGTCCAGCACGAACAATTGCGGTCTGTCCAGATCGGCGATCGGCAGCGAAAGAGAGAGCTTCACATAGCGATGCTTTGCGTTAGGGCCGATATTTTCAAGAGTGATTTTGATTGGTTGTCGATCTCTTGTATGCGAGTGCGTTCAGAAACTTTTAGTAAATTCTCGCAAAGGATTTCATTTACTGCTGGTGCGATCTCTTGCAATTCATTAACACTATAATTGCAACTTGTCGGGTGTTGTTCTCGGGTGCATCTTAAAAATCAATGTGACCGACATATGAGCGGTTAAAAAATAAACAAATAAAATAAAAAAATAAAAAATAAGCAAATAAACAAACAAAAAAATAAACAAACAAATAAATAAAGAAACAAACAAACATAAATAAGTAAATCCCCGGCCGAGTGGCGGACATCGCTGGAGGCAGCAAGCGTGCGGGCCGCCCGGAGGCGGCCGGAGCCCGGACTGGAAGCGTCGCCGACAGCTCACGGGTCGCCTGAGTTGGCGTTCGCTCGACCGGAGGAGCAAGCGTCTTTTGCACAGTAGTCCGCTCTAAAGGCGGCTCCACACATTCGTTATTCGGCGAACACCGAGCAACCGCTCGCCGAATCCCGTGTAGTGTGGATGAGTTGCTTGCTATTTGTCGAGTGACGAACATTCGGGATTCGCCCTACCCACCGCGTGTCGGTCTTTTGGACACATCAAAGTGAGCGAACATTCGCCGAACACGTCAGCTGCTCGGGATTAAGGCGGCTCCACACATTCGTCATTCGGCGAACAGCGAGCAACCGCTCTCCGCATCCCGAATAGTGTGGATGAGTTGCTCGCTATTGATTCACGGGTCTTTCCCACGTCGAAATAGGAACAATGCCTTACTTTAGAGTCGACGCCGGCTGCCAAGGTTGAACGGCACAAGGTCCTTCTCGGGTTGCTCTCCAATGTCGTAGAACCGTTGTTTGCTGCCCCGTTCCGTCGCTTCAATAGACGTGGTCTACGATCCAACTCTTATGTCAGGGAAATGAGAATACAATCAGCAAGTCCACATTTCGTATTCCACCAGATATTAAGTATTATGTAGTGTTAGATGCTACGAAATAAAATCCAGATCATATTATATAAGAATTTTTTTAAATGAGAGAAAGAGCTCGTTATAAATATTAAGTAATATTTATATATGTATGTATTATTTCTAAAATTATTTTCCGGGTCCGTCCATTCAAAATCAGACTTCCTCATTGATGACATCAGAAAAACGAACAAAAAGAAACCTGTTCAGTTTTTTTGTGACTTATTACTTATAACTGACATTCAGAAACAAAACATTTTATAGGATAACAAGGAAACATGCTTATTTCACAACAGCGGCATTATTATCGTCATATGATTCATTGAAATTATATTCCATTCTCCTATTATATCTCCAATATATCTCCTATTATATCTCATTCCATCCAATTATATCTCCTATAAGTTGATCTATTTAACAAAAACTTCCTGAGTGGCGTTAATGTGCATAGAATTAATAATTCTTTAAAAAAAACCTTGTTCCCCTCTATATTATGCAACAAACTCGCAAACAATATACATAAATGCCTTGCACATGGTAGCAAAGCTCCGATTACTACTTTGGCAAAGATGCATCTAATATTGGTATTTCTAGCTTTGGTGACTTCACTGCCTACATTGCAATCTCAGTTGATGGTGAGTTAAATATTTTTATATGTTAATGATCAGATTAAGAGTAATAATCACTTTTCCTAACACCATAGAATTTAGTTCAAATTAAAGAATTCGTCATCCGGATTAAAATATTGTAAGAAAATACAGTACGTGTTATAGATTCTGAATGAGAAATAAAGTATCTGTTGGGGAAAATTAGTAGATTCTTAATATTTACTCGATGTTTGAAGCCATTATTGTGAAGCACCGAATCAATAACAAAACAAATCAGTTACAGATATATTTATTTACATGGAAATTTTATTTAGAACTGAAATTATCACGCATATTGGCATATTCGTTACCAACATTCTTTGTTATTCCAAATATCTTATTTAATGTATTTAACTTTCATTTATTTATTGTCGTGGCCGGCCGCACATGATTGAATGTGCCGCCACAGGAGCACGTCAGGGGGGCGTTACCGCCCCTGGCGGCAGCGGCCAGCAGCAAGCGCGGGCCAGCGGTGCGCGGCTGAGTGCGGCCGCCACGCCTGAGCGAGCGGGGCGAGATCCGTCCCCGCCCCTTTTACACAGCCAGTCGGCGGGCCTACGGCCCGGGGGGGCTATAAAACCTCGACGCGGAGCTGAGGCAGCGTCAGTGAGTGAGCGAGCGAGCAGCGGTGAAAGTGCGTCGAGACAGTGTTTAAGTGGTGGTTACGGTGAAGTGCGATAGACTACGACAACAGCGCTACGACAACGGACTCTTCTTTCTGGTTACTTGGTGGACTCGGCATACTTTGGTACATCTTCTGGACTTACGACAACACGGCTTCGTCTCTGTACCAATTCTTTAGGATATCCGGCACTATAGCTTTGTACTTGGTTTTTGACAATAAATTGTTTATTGAACCTTTGTGTTTGTAACTTGGACACTTCAAATTGGCGACGAGGAGAAAACAACGACATGGAGTCCGAACAAATAACAACTTTAATTACGCTGATGCAGCAACAGATGCAGCAACAGCAACAACAGATGCAGCAGCAGCGGCAGCTGGCGGAAGCACAGATGCAGCAACAGCAACAACAGATACAACAACAGCAGAAGCAGCTCGAGTTACAACAACAGATGCAGCAGCAGCGGCAACAGGCTGATACGCAGATGGCTGCATTGTTGGAGGCGGTCAGTGCCCGCTCCCCTCCACAGTTCCCTGGTTTCCGGCCGGACGCAGAGGAATGGGCCGAGTACATACACAGGTTGGAGCAGCACCTACTGTGTTACAAGGTAGGAGACGCAAAAATGAAAAAGGCGTTCTTTTTGAGCTGCGTAGGTAACAAGGTGACCAACCTAGTAAAAAAACTGTTCCCAGAGAGAGAAATATCGAGTGTCAAATGGGCAGAAATGCTAGAGAAGCTCAACAATTACTTCAACAAAGTGCCTCATGTGGTAGCAGCTAGGTTCAAATTTTTTCAGTGCAGAAAAAGTGAGGGGCAAACACACAGTGAGTGGATTACAGAGCTAGCCGGGCTGGCGCGGCATTGTCAGTTCAAGTGCCCGCCATCAGATAAGGAAGTGTCATACGCTGAGACTTTAATAAGGGACATGGTAGTGCTACACACACCGGAAGAGAAAATTAGGTTTCAAGCCTTACAAAGTGATAACCCTTCATTAGAGGAAATACACAACCTATGTAAGACGTACGAAATGACTTGTGAGACAGCTCGCCAGATCGCAGCAGAATCGCACTTGCACCACATCAAAAACAGTGGGTCGGTACGCAGCGGAAAGACGGCAAAAGAATACGAGACCGACAGTGACTCCAGTGAGTATAGTGACAGTGCCGGGAAAGGTTACCGCAACAAAGGCGGCAACCACTGTGAGTGGAGGCGTAACCCCCGACCCAGCGGCAAACCAGTTTTCAAGAGAGCCAGTGGCAGTGGAAGTGACAGTGACAGTGTGCAAAGAAAGAAGTCGTGTAAAAACTGTGAGAGGTTACATGCAAGAGAACAATGTAGGTTCAGAAACGCGCAGTGCTTTTGGTGCAAGAAAGTGGGCCACATTAGGGAAGTATGCGGAAAAAAGAGGCACGCGGAGCGGTACAAGAAACAAGAGCAAGACATGGAAATCGATATGATCAGTCAAGTGCTCGATACCAGCAAGCAAGATAAACTAATGGTCAAAATTGAGTTGGGAAAAGTGCCGGTGAGTTTCCTGCTAGATACAGGGGCCGCGGTAACACTCATCAATTTAGAAACCTACCAGCGGTTAGGGGCACCCAGGTGTCAGAGGGGGCAGAAAGGCTTGTACGCTTTCGGCAGGACCCCAATTAAGGTGTTGGGGAAAGTGTCGCTAAGGGCAGCTTACAAGAAGAAGCAGGCTGATATTGAAGTGATCATGGTGGACCGCTACGACGTGACGAACATTTTGGGCCTCGACTCCTTTGATAAACTCGGGTTTGGAGTAATTGACTCAGTGAACCAGGTCGCGAAGAACGAAGAAACACAGGTCGTCGGGAAGCTAGAACAAGAGTTTCCAGAAGTGTTCTCTCCCGGGCTCGGGGAATGTAAACACTTCCGACCAAGCATCCAGTTGAAGGAGGGGCACAAGCCACGCTTTTTCAAAGCAAGACCAGTCCCGTGGGCCCTCAGGGAAAAAGTAGCCGAAGAGCTGAGACGGCTGCAGGCGGACGGTGTTATCACTCCAGTATCAACAAGCCAGTGGGCTACGCCGTTGGTCGTGGTAAAGAAAGCCAATGGTTCGATTAGATTGTGCGGTGATTTCAAGAGTACTGTGAACCAACAGGTAGAAGTAGAGCAATATCCAATCCCGAAGCCGGAAGATCTGTTCTATAAATTGTCTGGTGGACGACAATTCTCAAAAATTGACTTACGGGACGCATACCTACAGCTGCCACTCGACCAGGAAGCGAAGGAAGTTTTGGTGATTAACACCCCGTTAGGACTCTTCAGATATAACAGGCTGCCATTCGGCGTGAATTCCGCAGCCGCACTGTTCCAGCGCTGTCTAGAACAGTTGACAGCAGAACTGAAGGGCTGTTGTAACTACCTGGACGATATCATAGTCACGGGGAGCACGGAAAAGGAACACGAGGAAAACTTGAAGAGTTTATTTAAGGTGCTCCAAGACAATGGTTTGAGGGTGAACAAGGTCAAGTGTGAATTCTTTAAGGACCAGGTAGTGTTCTTGGGGCACGTGCTGGATAGCACCGGCATTGCACCCACTAGCCAGCACGTAGAAGCCATCCTACGACTGCCACCGCCAGCAGACGTGAAGCAGCTGCAAGCATTATTGGGAAAAGTGAACTATTATAACAAGTTCATTAGGAATTTTTCTACTATCGCAGCTCCACTAAACAAGCTGAGGAAGAAAGGAGTGAAATTCGTATGGTCCCAAGACTGCGAAAGAGCTCTGAGCCGGTTGAAGGAAGAACTAGTCAAAACAGTTAAGTTAAATCATTTTGTGCCGGGTAGGCTCACCACGGTAGCAGCGGACGCCTCTGAGTATGGTCTTGGGGCGGTGTTATCGCAGAAGGACAGCAATGGGGGGGAGAGGCCTATTGCGTTTGCGTCAAAATCCCTCAACAAACATCAAAGAAATTATTCGCAAATTGAAAAGGAGGCGTTAGGAATAATCTTCGCGGTGAGAAAGTTCAACGATTATTTATATGGCAGTAAATTCCATATAATTACTGACCACAAGCCGCTAGTGCAACTATTTCACCCTGGAAAACGGATCCCGGAGAGCACAGCGAAGAAACTGCAAAGGTGGGCGCTATTCTTGTCAGACTACAATTACCAGATCCACTTCAGGAGCACAACGCAGCACGCCAATGCGGACGCTTTATCCAGGTTGCCAGGAGGTCAGGACCTGGAGTTCGACAAGCTGGAGGAAGAGTGCCTCCAGATTGATACGGAAGAATGCCTGGTATTGTCGGAGTTCCCATTGGGAGCCAGAAGAATCGCGCAGGAGACGGATAAAGATTCAGAGCTGCGGGCAGTGAGGAATTATGTTAGGGAAGGCTGGCCACTTAGGTGCTTGAGGAGCAATGCATCCTGGTATAACAAGAAAGACAGGTTGACTTGCAAAGCAGGAGTGTTGCTCTTAGCCGGAGAGGAATTTACGAGAGTCGTCATCCCGAAGGTACTAAGGAAGACCGTATTGGACCTCCTCCATGAGGGACACTGGGGGGTGGTCCGCACGAAGCAGCTGGCGCGTCGTCACTGCTTCTGGGAGGGGATGAACTCCGACATCGTACAGTTGCTCAAGAGATGTGAGGCCTGCCAGTTAAATCAGAGCGCACCGAGGAAGGATTTGGTTCCCTGGCCTGAGCCTAGTGAGCCGTGGGAACGGGTACACATAGACTTCGCGGGCCCATTTTGGGACAAGATGTGGTTGGTCGTAGTAGACGCCAAGTCTAATTACCCCTACGTAGTGGAAATGGCTAACACCACGTCGACTCAGACCATCAATGCGCTAGAAAGAATTTTTGTGACCGAGGGGCTACCGGTCACGTTGGTGTCAGACAACGGAACCCAATTCACATCCCAAGAGTTTGCGAATTTCTGCGCAAGCAATGGGATCCAGCATGTCTGTGCACCGCCGTTTCACCCGCAATCGAACGGGGAAGCGGAGAGGTTCGTGCGAACGTTCAAGACAGCCATGTCGAAAGCGCGCGCAGCAGGTACGCACAGGTCCAGAGCGCTGCTGCGGGTCTTGGTCACCTTCCGCACCTTGCCAGGCGCGGACGGCAGGAGCCCTGCCGAGGTACTTCACGGGAGACAACCGAGAACGTTGTTGTCACTGCTTAGCCCGGTGGATCCTTACAGGTCGGTAGGAACGCAACCAAGATTCCAGGTGGGTGATATGGTATATTGTACCTCTTTTTAAAAATGCCCAGCTTGGCTCCCGGGCATAGTAACGGCAGCAAAAGGGAACAGGACATACCTAGTCCGCACAGAGGGTAGGGTAGTGACACGCCACCAGGGGCAGTTGAGACCCCGGGTAAACCCCAGCAGGGTGGATTCACTCCCCAAGGTATCACAACAGGAGTTCTATAAAAAAGTGATGAGGGAAACCATTTACATCCCGCAGGAGACAGCCGCAGCAGGGACCAGCGGCCAGGACACAGCAGAACCCCCACCAGAGGAGGTCAGCGAGCCAGGAGGAGAAGGAGCAGTGGAGACACCCAGGGCGCAGTTGCGCCCCCGGAGGAGCACCAGGAGGGTGCGTTTTGCGCCGTATACGACGCAATTGGGCGCGGAGGGTGTCGTGACCGGCCGCACATGATTGAATGTGCCGCCACAGGAGCACGTCAGGGGGCGTTACCGCCCCTGGCGGCAGCGGCCAGCAGCAAGCGCGGGCCAGCGGTGCGCGGCTGAGTGCGGCCGCCACGCCTGAGCGAGCGGGGCGAGATTCGACCCCGCCCCTTTTACATAGCCAGTCGGCGGGCCTACGGCCCGGGGGGGCTATAAAACCTCGACGCGGAGCTGAGGCAGCGTCAGTGAGTGAGCGAGCGAGCAGCGGTGAAAGTGCGTCGAGACAGTGTTTAAGTGGTGGTTACGGTGAAGTGCGATAGACTACGACAACAGCGCTACGACAACGGACTCTTCTTTCTGGTTACTTGGTGGACTCGGCATACATTGGTACATCTTCTGGACTTTCGGCAACACGGCTTCGTTCAGCAACATCGTATCTCTCTGGATATCCGGCACTATAGCTTTTGTACCTTTTGGACAATAAATTGTTTATTGAACCTTTGTGTTTGTAACTTGGACACTTCATTTATTAAAACGTCAAAAAGAAAACTGTGTGACGTACTATCATGGAAATATGTCCATGTTCACTTGAGTTCCGCGAACCCGAACTCATATATGATTTGTTGAATTGAATTTTGAATATAGGTAGCAATGAGCGTATTGGTAGAAACTGATAAGAAAATATTCGCTTCCTTGTCAAGAAAATTGCAAAAATAAATTAGGAACATATTTTGGTTAGTATCTCTTATTGTGACCTTCGTGACTGAAACGACTCACTATCATAAAAAAGAATGGACAACGATTTAAATAACTATATTATTAATAAGGTTCAAAAAGACGTCACAGTTGGTAATGTACCATTTATGTCATGAAGCAAAACAACGGACGGCCTCAGCAATTTGCTCACAAGATCTAGGAAACTGGACGAGAAACTTATTCTAGCGGGATATCACTGTCGAAGAAGGTGACGTACAAGCCTTGTTTAGGCATAGTCTTTTAGAATTATATGGTACGCATGGCAACGAATGCCGTACATTCGCACACATAGACGAAGCGGAAAACCTAATCACAAATGACTTTATCGGCTCTAAAAGGATTTGGTACTTGGCAACGACTACCCCAGATTATTTTAAAGCGATAAAGTTAGAACATTTATAAAAGGAAAAATCCTGTTAGCTGAACTGCCCAAGCTTTTCTGTACTCATCAGGAGCACTCCATCATCAAAAATCTACTTCCGGTTCATGGAGTCGAGTGGTAATTTACGTTTTTGCAATGGATTGACAGAGGCCGCCGTAGGCTCTTTCAAGTTTCATTTAAAACGCTCTATTGAGATAATTTGTGTTTCACTCTTTAAACTGCACACTTTATTAATCCAGATAGAACACATTTTAAACTCACGGCCCCTGCCGCGCAGTATCTTAGAAGGATTCCGAAGCTCTTTTGAACACCAAATCTTTTAATTTATGGGCAATCGCTTAATTTATTGGCTTTTGATTAAGAATCAAGGCAGGCGATAACGGCACACTGGACTTGCCACACGGTGAAAAAGCAATTAAATTCTATTTGGAGATTCCGGACTGGGAAGTTGTATTAACTCTCTGCAGGCCCGTACAATATGTAAACCATCTTGCGAGATCTGAAAGTGGTCGATTAGGTCATTTTAATAGCGAACTCAGCTGCATCCTGCACCCTTGTGGAAGGTTACTGTCAGGTTCTTCATCACTCAGGCTCTTCTTGACTCTAGAGGTAATGTTAGAACATTATAGGTCGAAAGCTATTCGGATACAACCATGAATACAAATATTATATATACTACCAAAGAAAGTTTAACACTTATAGACGTTTACCCTCATGCATTGACAGAATTGAAAAGATGATTGATAGAAGCTACGTAAACCTAATTATATAGCAAGTATTTGAATCATTTCGTTTGTCGCTATGTTCAAACGGCTCAATCAGAAGGGGCTCTTGCGCATCGTATCCGATATCAGCTAATGACCTTCAGACATCAGTTTGCGTCACAATATTAGCAGGAATTTTAAATGCAGGCAGATACCAAAATTATTACCGCGTTACAAGACATTCAAACAAGTTTATGAAGCATTTCTTTTAAATATTGCATCCTTTACACCTTCATCGTGCTATTTTTGGTTGGTTACCGCTGAAAATTGTCACTATATACCGCTTTCAAAATTTTTCTTCACACAACTCGCTCCCCGTGCAATATGGCGGCCAGCGTCTGTGTTGAAACGCTAGCTGTTCAAACGAAGAGGTGCTGTGGTCACCTGGTGCTGTGGTCACCAGGTGCTGTGGTCACCTGGTTTGTGACGCAAACTGGTGATGCGCAGAACCAGCTAAAATTGGTGCACCGGAGGACTAGCAGTAGTAACTAGCGAGCGGTTACATGGAGTAAATGATTCGAACATGAGTGATTTACAATTAAATCATGCAAAACAGCTATGGGCAAATTTAGTAGTTTATTAAACAAAATATACTAAAAATTGTCTTAAGAATTTATTTTCGAATTTTTGAGGATTCATTCATGATGATTCCCCAATAAATAATTCTAAACAACCATTAAAAAGTATTGTATCTCATCTTCTGGGTAAATTACCATCTTAATCAGGTTTTTCGTTCAGTTTCCCTGATTCCGTAAGAATATGTTGAGATTTTTCCTTGATTTGCTACTACACATAAATGTAACTTCATTATGTGTACACGTCTTCCAGAGTTCAGTGCGAAATATTGTAATTCAAATTATCGTTTCCCATGTTGTCATGGATATTGTCCTTCCAGGAGGACATGATGAGAGATATTTATAGCTCATTTGCCTTTGAAAACAGATTTATTACATCGGAGCGAAATTGTTTTTTAAATTCTTGCCAAAAACGCTCATTTCTTTCTGTAATCACGAATCAACTTCTGCGTATCTTAGGGTGGAGATCCCAGAATTAAGAAAACGTGCACAGAATACACATCTCCTAGTACAACTTAATACACTTCTGAGCGACTTTTGACGTAAAAAAAGTAAAAAGAATATAAATTAGAGATAAGAGAAATTCGATTCAGGGTGCAGAACACTATATACAGCAACGAAAAAATGACCGCACATCAATCCCTGTATTCAGATTTTGACTTCGACAACCCATGTAGAAGAGAAAATAATTGAGAACTTGTCTCTCTCTTAGTGTCAAACATTTCTCAAGTAACCATTGCAGAATTCACGACAACTGTATAGAAGAAATATAGTTCATGTAGTTTAAACGGAATGAATAGAAATATTAAACCATTCGTTTCAGGACGTTTCGGAATATTTGTATTCAATTATGAGGGTCTATTAAAGGATTATGAACATTTAGAATCTCTCAGCAGCATGAACATAACGCGGACTTCCCAACAACTACGGCTTAATATGAATGCGATAACTAGTAGTATCTAATCTACTTTTTAAAACTAATGACACTGCCTTGCATCCAGACTGCCTACAAGTACATAGAATTAGACAATGTTGTGCACTGTGAAGATTCAGAAGGAAAAAACCTGACCTTTGAATGGCATCCGAAAACGGATCCAGATGGTGCCGTCAGAGCCTATGGTTATTTTCACACAACTGACGAACT